>JAHQIW010001144.1:0-13561 GCA_019055375.1 Parelaphostrongylus tenuis
GGACACGCCCAGCGCACCATGTATTCAACTTCATCAAGCATCGTTAGAGGTGATCGAATATGAATTTCGCTTTTACAATGACTCGTGGAGGGCCAAACTATCCTATCACTTCGGCTCTGCTACCCTGCAAGGCAAGTCCACTTATAACGTAGATGACAGAGGGACAAAGGCCTTGGTGATCCCAGGATGTGGAATCGAACCAATGACCGGTATCACAGAGCACTTTTCCCCACACACTTGCCACGGGATCGAACCATCATCTATGTGCATGTCGCTGGTCGTCTCTGACCACCTGGCTTTACGCGCTCTGGACTCCTAATTATTCATTTATTTACAGGATCCGTCGTAACAATTTTTATTGCGGAGATCCCAGCTTCTAGCATTCGATTCGTTTTCCGTCTTCTTCTTGAATGACTTAGAATCCTGGTCGAGCATGTCTCCTTGCAATCTCGAGGATAGCCCTGCTGTGGCGTTCCGTAGGACGTTCTTGTTGACTGTCGGAGAGTGCTGGAGGGTGAGCGGGTCATGACGAGCATCAAAACCACTTGGCCACGGCACCCCCTGGAACTTTAAAGCCTTGATTACAAATCATGTGAGATCAAGTGCTCCCGGTGAACCTTTCTACTGGGTCAAACTAAGAACCGAGGCATATGGATCTACAGGTCATAGTCAATCCCTCAAGTCTGAGCTAACGTCTGCCCCCTCGATCCCGTAGGACTTCGCAGATGTCGTGTGGGCGGCGAGATGTGTGCGATTACGGACATCTCGTCGGGCGACGAACACCGATGTTGTGCTTTATTTCTGATGGCTTATTGTTCTTGTTGTTGTTTATGTTTACTGGTTGTTTATTTGTTTCTCTCTGTTTGTCGCATTTTATATGCTTATATTCCCACGAAGAACAGATGTGGCGCAGTGGTTGGAGATACTCTGCTCCACACACAAAGTCGATGGTTCGGTCGCGCTCATGGCTCACCGAGCCATCCAGCTTTTCGGGGTTGGTAAGCTGGTATCAGACTGCTCTCAGACTTGTCTGGTAGGATAAGCAGCACTGACTCGGTTCAGCAGGAGGCTCCCGCGATCAGATATGCATTCAATCACCTCAAACAAAGCTAAAAAATGAATGGGAATGCATGGCGCATCTTTCAGGAATTCTCAACGAGCTTTATCTTTCATCCTTTTCTGGATATTCTCACGATGACGTTTTTTTTAGTGATAGCTTCATGAATGGTTGTCTAGATTTTTGTGTCGGCTGACGTTTCTGCGTTGCCGCCTTCAGAGTCAAAGACTTTATTTGAGCGACCCTCCATTGCAGTGGATTCGTGTTTCCTGGCGACTATAAGCAGCTCACAAGAATGGACGATTAGGGGCAGTCGACTCAAATCATTTCGCAGCTCTGAGGAGGGTGAAAGCGCCGCGGAATGTCAGCTGAATAGAAAAATTTCGCCAAAATCTCGCCAATGAAAAAGATATGTTGGTTATCATTTTGAGAATTAAATCTGTGAATGAAGTAAGAAGCAAGTAGTATCAATAATGAAATTAAAATGGGATTTGTGGCCTGTTGGCTAGTGATGCTTGTCGCGTTCAACGTATGGTTCATTCCCCACCACCGCTCAACACTCTCCGGCGATCAGTTATGAAAGTCCTACGGAACGCACAGCCTGGCTATCCTCGATATAGCAACGATGTGTGCTCAGCCAGTATTCAAAGTGTTTATGAAGGAAAAACAAGTTCTTCATGAAGCGATGAACGCGAGGAAGCGAGATGAGTGATATAAGCACTAGAGAGTTAGAGATGCAGAGGAGGTGGAGCAGACCATCCAGAGTTGCCATTTAGAGATGCAGGGGCCGTGGGTCCACGGTTTTGAAAAGGTTAATGCTGAGATTCGAGAAGCAATCTCTTCTGTTTTCCGTCGAGAATTTGATCTCCGAAGCTGTGCGTTCTAAGTCCATCGTCTCAATTATGCCCTATTGGTATAAGATCGCTATTTTCCAGAAGTGTTGCTAACGCTAGTGTGATGATTCCTATCCTACTACGTACATTTGTACGAGGAAGGCAAGTGATCCCCACTACTGCTGCGTTTGCTACGAATGCACCAACAGAAGAGGCTAAAAAGACATCAAAAAAGCGTAAGTTCCATTATTAGAAGCCATAGTTCACTCGATTTGCATTGGAAGATTTCATCATAGCAACGTCGAGGTGACAAACTGTCTGTTTACTTTGGCATAGAAATAACTCAGTATCTTCTCACTATCAGCACCCTGTTTCGACCCCTTGAGAAAAACGAATTTTCGATTTTTTCCAAAGTTTTCAGAGTCATTTGATAACTTAAATCAAGAGAAGAACAATGGTGTATTTTATTCCTCAAATGGCCTCTTTGTTGCGCTGTGACAGTAAAAAAGAAATTTTGTTTTACACTCGAAAATTTCTCGCCGGATAGAGATCTTTTTCCAGACTCTTAGTGGTAATTTGAGTGCTTAACTCTCCACGACTCCAATGGCAAACTTTGTTTTCAGATGAGACTTTCTAGTGCGCCACAGTAACCAAAGGAAACTTAAGTTTCGCACTTTGTGTGCATTTTCTTCTCCGCGATGTGGATGGAATTTCGCAGCATTGGACGAAGCCACCGCACTTTTTGGCACATAACGGTAATTTGCGAGACCATTTCTTCTTTTGTCTGCTACAGCGCACTCAAATTTCTCTTTCGGAAACAAAGTTATCATCGGAATTGACTAGATTCAAACTATTGAATGGTTACTAAAAGTCTAGGAGAACTTTGCTCAGCGAAAAATGCCTGAGTGTGAAGCATAATTTAGTTGTTACTGTTAAAACGCACTAAAAAAGCCGTTGTGAGAATAAATTGCACGTAAAATTTGTGAGATTCAAGCTATCGAGTAATTACCAAAACATGGAAGAAAGACAGAAAACGCGTTTTTTCCCAGGAGCCGAAACAGGTTGCGAATAACGGAAGTGATTCAATTTTGCGAATCCTCTTTCAGCAGTCACAGCGCTTCTGAAAGTTCCTTCCCTAAACCCAAGTATACTGTTGATATTGTCTAGATTTGTACTATTGTGTGGTTATTTAAAGTTCGAATAAAAAGCTTTGTCCAGTGGAAAGTACTTGAGTATGAAACATAATTTTATTTCTTCTGCTACACCCCAAAAAATCCACATTAAAAATTTAACATACCACCAAAATTTTTGTGATTTAGGCTATCGAATAACCACTAAAACTTCAGAAAAAAATTGAAGAATACTTTTATCAAGGGCTCGAAACAGGGTGCGGATAACGGTAAAGTAGCGGTAATTGACTATTTATATTGTTCATCGGAGGCAACGTTGTTAGCAGGAGGATTTACTAAATAGTTCCGTTATACCTGCAAAACATAATAATGATAATTTTTTGGTTTCATTACATTACACATACACTTACATTACACAGCTTTTTTTGAAACAGTTATCGCAGTCACCCTCAAGTCTTTCACTAGTTCACTGCAGATAAACGCAGAGTGTTCCTCAAGGTAGAAATGTATTTGGCTCAGGTCAGAAATGTTAACAACCTTGTGTGTGTATCGAAAGAATTTTCGGGTCTCCTTAAGGTTGCGGGTTTTTTTCAAAAGTCATCCTTTGAGGTGAGTGCTTGATAAATCAGTTAACGCATTAATTTCAGCTACTATCCTAAAACTTGACGAAGAAAAACGAAAGCGTCTAGCGAATTTTGGACGCTATGCGGCTGAATGTCTTCCCAAATTTGTTCAGCAAGTACAGGTAATTGCCAAAATCTCACTCATCCATCATATCCCCAGTTGAGGCATCATTTTCTCGCCTTAAAGAATTTCAAACGGTTTCGTTTCCGCTGTTACATATAAAGATAAAGAAAAGCAAGTGAATTAGAATTCAGTAATGTAGAGTGGTTTGCAGAAACATTTGCGTCAGCTGGGATTCAGATTCAAATCTCACTCTTTTCGGGAGCTTGTGCTGAACCGTTGAATTGAAATTGTTGTGCTGAGTGACATGCAAAGCTTTGACCCCAGGCGGGAGTTGAACCCGCGTTTCACCCATATCGTTTTGCCCCCGAATGATTGGGTTCAAAACTTTGCATATTACCTGGCATCATCCTCTTATCAGAATTTCTTGATGTTTATGATCAGAACTGTAATCTTGCCCAAAAGAGTCATATCTATTTTTCACATAGTTTGCTGCTGGAGATGAGTTAGAACTGCTTATTCACCCGTCGGGTGTTGTTCCGGTGCTAACCTTTCTGAAAGGCAATCATTCCGCCCAATTTACGAACCTCACTTTTATTTGCGGTGTCGATGTACCAACGAGAAAAAATCGCTTTGAGGTACGTATCTCTTCAACTTTTACTCGATCATTGATAAAACTCCACTTATTTTTGATATTATTACTAGCTAGTAATGGATTCAGGTCGTTTATGCTCTGTTCTCACCGAGATTTATGGCTCGCTGCCGTGTGCGCACCTACACCGATGAAGTAGCTCCTTTAGAGTCAGCCACTAGCGTTTTTAGAGGAGCAGATTGGTATGTTCTTTTGGAATGGTACAAGTATATGATTGGCACAGTTTTTTGTCGCACTCCCTCGTATTCGGTGATTGAATAATGAAGGCTTCAAGTCAGATTGTTTTGTTCAGGTACGAACGCGAAGTATATGATATGTATGGTGTTTGGTTCAATAATCATCCAGATTTGCGCCGAATACTTACCGATTACGGTTTCGAAGGGCACCCGTTCCGCAAAGATTTCCCTCTGTCAGGATATAACGAGGTGGGTTCATTATCAGTTTATCTGAATAAGCAGTGATATGATTCATGTGAACTCTTTCTACTTTCTTTGGATGGGGTGATGTCGTACATACACATCCGAAAACATCGCGGGGTACAGCTGCGATAGTCCAGATTGAAGAGGGAGCAGTAGCAAAGCGGTGGCCTTGAGGGTATGGTATGGTGGTAGTGCGCGCCCCCGGTAAGGATAAACGCGAATACATTTTTCGCCTAGGGTCGTGTTTTTTGCTTATCACTCAACATCCTATCTACAATATCATCAGCTGTTAGTAAGTGGTGAAGTGGGTTCTTCTGATTATAAGAGAACAAATGAAAAACTGATCCCATTTGCTAGAGAGGAACTTTTCAAAGGAGTGTTAGTAATAATTTGAAAGCTGAGACTTCATGCTACAGCCCGACGTCGTCGGTTTTCGAAAAAGCCTTTTCTTTACGTTTCCACAAGAGGAGATTTCTTGCGTTGCAGACGTGGATATTTCTCGCCAGAGCTTTTTTCTTTGGACTACTACAAATCGTTCGATAGCGTAATCGTTTCTGATTCCAACGCTGTGCTTATTTTCTGCAACGAGCGTTTCTCTACAGTGGAACAAGGAAAATAAGATTGCTACACAGGCGCGGAAAGGTGTTTTTGGCCATCCCATGAAGTGGTGCGGAGGGAGGCTGTCGATCGATTCGCGCTTTGGTTGGTGGCATGTCTCTCTGCTTGCACTGCACAGGAACGGTCTTTCCAGAAAATAAGCACAGCGTTAGAATCAGCAAATTACGCCATCGAACGATTACTGATAGTCCTCTATCAAAAGAGGTTTTCTAAAAAAATATATTTTTGAGTTCTTTAAGACTTGTGATATTGAATGAATACTAGCACCGTAAGGAAGAAGTTTTGTCCAGCGAAATATAAACGAGATTAAAAAAAAACTGGATTTTACAGCGTTATAAAAGGGTATCTTGGAAAGCCGGCCATGTGGGGATCTAGCTAGAAATCTAAGCTTTTGAATAATTGCTAACACTTCTATGAAAACTTCCCCTTCAGCGAATGAGGTCGGTTTTTCATTTGTTCCCTTATAATCAGAAAGCAACGTAAAAATGAAAGAAATTACACGTACTTTACATATGTAGAAAAATTCTGTCGCTCAATGGGTGTCGTGCTGATACGTGCCGACCTGGCCAAACCCGTCTACGGTTGGTTACTGACAACTCCGAGAGTTCATGTTGAAGAAAGAGTGGTGCGAGAGCGGTGGTCTCAGAGTATAGTGGTAGCACGCGCCGCGTTCAGGGTGAAGCGTGGGTTCAGTCCAGCGTGAGGTGGAGTTTATGCGTACCAAATAATAATCATGTACAAGTAGCATTGCTCATGGATCGCTGAATAAGTGAAACGTTAGTTTTGCATGTTTCCACTGTAATTCGAACAACTGGTAGGTCTCCGCCGATAAATTGATGTTCAGGTACGATATGATCCCGAGCTGAAACGCATTGTGTACGAGCCAACCGAGCTTGCTCAAGAATTTCGTAAATTCGACTTGGAAACACCCTGGGAAACGTTTCCCGCTTTTCGTGAATCCTCGATAACTAGTGGGTACGAAAAGATCGATCTAAACAAGGAACCAGAAGCAAAGTAGTTGTATAATAGAATAATTCAATAAAAGTCAAGTAGTGATTTTCTTTATTGTAGCGTTTGAATGTACCCAGATCAATTCAGTTAAGCGAAAATTGCCAATTTTTTCATCCCACAACAAAGTATATACAGTTGCGGAGATCAGTACATTGTACTTAATTTATAATAAGAAGGAGTTGAAAATAAGTAGAAAAATATTCGTGTCAGTTTCTGAAGCAAATTTTGCCATTACGAATCAAGTAGAGGGGCTGGCTCTCGATAAGCGTCAGAATGAATAGTACGACCGGTCATTTCCAATAACGCTCGTGTTTGTGGATCCTATAACTATTTACATTTGATCTCTGGAGAGTTTTCGTCGAAAATCACATACCTTATCAATTATCGATTTCTCACTCCGAATGCATTCATCTTCAAAGGAATTCTTACGCGGCTTTTCGCCAACACGCCAAACTTCAATGGCGCTGAAACAACCATCTTCAAGGCTTCAACTTCAAAGCACAAAGTTATTGATGGCTATCAATCGCGTAGCTGGTAGTTGTCCATTACATGGCGACAAATGAAGATTCAACCCTTTCTGCTGGACAAGGACTTTTCATTGCAATTTTAGATATTCAAAAGCTCGAATCTCTAGCGACTGCGCTACATGGCCGGTTCTTGAGAAAGTCTTTAACGCTTCACCGAAAGGAAAACATTTGTGTTTCATCCACGTGTTTTTCTCGCAGGACTTTTCAGGGCTTTTCTTAGAGGCTACTAGTAACCATTTGACAGCTTAAGTTTCCAACATTTCAACGCTGTGCTTATTTTCTGGAAAGACCGTTTCACTGCAGTGTAGTAGGGAAAATAAAGTCGAGTTTCACATACTCGCCGCGCTTGTTTACCAGCTAATCAACGGTCGGGGTTTAGTGGCCGTAGATTCGATGCGGTGGCCCACTATCGATTGATCGAAATACGTTAGCGCGTCACATGTCAAGTGCGGTTTTCTCATTCAATCAGAAATTTTTCCTCCGGTTCTAAAGAAACTCTATATTGAATACATGACTGTGATACTAGAAGATTTCCTCTACACATTCATGAGCTTTTCGTGCTTCCAGTGTAGTAATAGTAAGATTTCGCGGCCGATGTAAGAACATAATTTTATTCTGAATTATCCAGCGTTATAAAATGGTGTTTTCGAAAAACGCCCATGCAGCGTAGTAGTGACAGATTTAGGCTTTCCAATGTTTACTAACACTCTCATGAACAGTAGTTCAGCGAAAGGGGTCGAATGGTCATTTGTCGCCATAAATAGACAAGAACACCTTACCTTATTGCAAAAGTATCGGATCCGGATAGATGACACTTTTCAAACGAACGAATATTCGGGAGTGTAATGCCTTTTCCGTACTCCTCATATATAAAAAACGGCCAAGTAGACTCGGAACCACCAATGCCCTGCATTAGCATATTGAATCTAACTGATTTTATAATTCTTTGTTGAGTTCGCATGTATTCTATGTTCACGAAACATAGTGACAAACCTACCAAGCCGTTTGGCATGGTGTTTTGTTGAATATTTAAATAAGCGTAGTTGTTCGTTACACCGGTAGCAGAAAATATCCGTATTTGTGGTTGAACTTCAAACAGAAACGACGTAGCGTCACCATGATAACGGGGCCCCATAAGGAATCCTTAATAGTATAAGCAAACATCTAAGCACTTCGTGTCGAAAAGGCCGTTAGCTTACAGTATTTTTTTTACCTGCGGAAGCAAAACAACCGAAGGTTTTGCCATTAGAAGACGTCACAACAACAATACAAGGGCCCTCTCCATTAATCTTCGCCACTATTTGAGAAAAGCTCGACCCGTAAAGTACGCTAAGAAACGTTTTGAAGTACAAAGAGGCATATGGTGATGACTGACTTTTACTTCATTGTCACCTGTTTGCAAAATTTTTGTGCTATTCGGTAGTGTCAAGAAAAGAAGATAATGCCTCAGCGAACAATTCAAATAGTCATGTCTTTCGTTTCGAGTGTTTTCAACACCACTGCTCAAATTTCAATATGCCTGATAATCATTAATTGAGCCACCAGCCCGATACACGTGTTTCGATCTTGCGATCTCGTCAGTCGGGCAGTTACAATTTCTCGTCTTTTGCTAATTTCTGTGGGAGCTTCAGTCCCCACACAAGACTCACTGGACATACAGTGCAAAACGTTCGTCGATGCTAACTCTTAATGTCACACTAGACTCACTGGACATAGAGTGTAAAACGTTTGTCGATGCTAACTCTTGATGTGGGGATTGGAGCTCCCACAGAGATTAACAAAAGACGAGAAAGGGTAACTGCCCGACTGACGAGATCGCAAGATCGCAATACGTGTATCGGGCTCTATGAGTCAGCCCTCATTGATAGACCATTGACATGCATGGCTCAAATAATGATTATCAGGCATGTTGAAATTCAAATAGTTGCCGACACATTTCTAAATGTCTTAATTCTTGGAAGTCAACAAAACTAAACATACTGCTTTACTTCGGTTACAGAATTCTACCCTGTATTACCTCGAAAAGAGCAGCGTCCATTCGCTTCGTCGATCAGCTGGCAAGTGCATATTGATAACCATAGTGGCACTGTGCGGGAGTAGAGAGGAAGAATGAGATGTAGATGGAAGAAGTGATTTTCCTGCAACCAGAACAAGAACGAGAGCTGTTTTTTTCGAAAGGGAGTTCTATAGCCTGTCTTCATCAAAACTAACTTACCTTCCTCGAACACAAGGGGAGAAAACACATGGGAAATCAGCTGTGACGCAGTGCTATGTCTTAGTAACCACCTACTGAAGCGCTCTTCATCACTAGGGGAATCACCCAGGAAGTAGTCGACAAGTGCATCAGATTCGGTGGTGCTAAGTTCGTGTTGATGAGCATATATAGACACAACACCGGATAACGCCTATAAAAGAAAAGTTTCAGATGAAAAGATAGTTCCTCCAGTGGTAGGGCCGAATCACATATCCAAATCAAACGAAGTGATGAAATGAGCAAGAAGCTTACTTTTTGAATTGTTCCAAATACTTTCAGTAACGAAGCTGCTTGTGAAGCAGTATCTCCAAGTACAGAGTCGGCTAACTGTAAAATGTTCGATACCGAGCAACGCCCATCCTGTTGAAGTGCTTTGTAAATCTCCGGAACTGCTGGTTGCAATGCAGAGTAAATTTCCTAAAGCGATCTTATGCGAAGATGTGATTTTGGTTAACAGCTAGTTAGACATTAAATACAGCTACTAACCACAATCTGGTCATAATCGAGGTCTTTTGTCTTGGTACATCTTCTGAACTCGACTTCTGCTCTACGAAGTTGGTCGGCACTGAGATTTACAAACTGCGACTTCTCCGCGGCTGTAGATGTCTTAGCTCCCATAAGAAAGCTGCTAACAGAGTGGTTACTAATGAAAAAAATTACCGATCTCAGTACAAATATTCGTATTGTTATTTGTAACGTCACATTACACGTGCAGAAATGTGTTGACGATAGTTTATTCACATTACAAAGATATGAAGCACAGAAGAACACCATAGCACAGATTCAAGTAAAGAATAACCGAATATGCAAATTGATAAAATATATCAGATTTTAGAACACTGTGGACAAAACAAAGCGTTTGATGGCAAAGAATTCATTGCTGTTGTTACTCCGTCTGAATTTGGGTCATGACATCAGTTATGTTCTTCTCAAGGTCATCGATTCGCTTCGTCATCTCATCAATACGACGAATTACCTGGTCAGACATATGTTGAAATCTGTCCTGTGTTTGCTGTAGAACTCCTTGAATCTAAAAAAAAAACTACACCTATATTTCATATAGTCATTTTTGGGCTAAATAATACTCAAAGCTCAGTTGATATTCTCAGCGCTGATCAATCCCTCAATGTTGCTATGCACCCTATTTCATCAAGCGTTGTTGAGATGACTGAACGCATATATACAGTTCCGCGTTATTCGAAATAGCTCTTGACTTCCTTAAGCCTACAAAGATGATCGGCGCTTGTCTGTCAACCATCTAGTTCTTTCGCGTCAGGCGGGACTAGAACCCGCACCTCACTCTTCCCGAGAATGCGTGCTCTATCCGTTACACTACTAACGCCCACTTTGCACATCGCTTTTTCTACTCCAGAGCGCACCTAGCTGTCAGCCGCCAGCCGTCAACGCATATCATGGATAGAAAACGCATTTCTGGAAAGAAGGTGCGGGTTCCAATCCCGCCTGACGCGAAAGTTTTGCACATCGCTCTACATCAATGGGTATATATTTATAACATCATACCACCGCTATGAGCGGTTAAATAAAAAAGAATATCACTTCATCTAATTCTCATTGGTATCACTAGCCACTCGGTCACCCTTACTGGATTATGTCCCTTCTAGCTTTGAAAGGCCACAAAGCGGATCCGATGCTGTCAAATTGGAGGAACCTTCTAGCAGTCAGGATCAACAAACAAAAGCTCTGTTAATATAGGTATTAGTAAGATTATTAGTACAGCCATAAGTGTCACTATAGATACTAGTATAATTACCAGTATATAGCCCTCAAAACAAAACCAGTATATCTCAATAAGGCAATTTGGTCATTTCGTCAGATTTTTCTGCATTGTGCCCGATATGATTGGTGTACATGCAATGTCTATCATGAAATAAAGCAGAAAAGTGAAACGAATCTAGACGAAAACGAACTAAAGAAGTCAATTCGTTCAGGTTCGTATCATCGCTCCCTATCGAATCGGAATTGAGAGCATTCTCGGTTTTTTCTGATGCCATTGATCGATAACCCTGAAAAAACTTACTAAACCAGTCATCGAAAGTAATCTATTGCCAGACAAGAGAGAATAAAATTAAGATAGCGAGAGATAGTTTAAAAATATGAAACGACGACCATAGCTCGATAATGAAATTCGCGGGAAACTATGAGTGTGAAGACAATTCACGGTACTTTTCTAAAGCCTCGTAAACTGCACGGAGAAATTACTCGTAGTCACTCGTGATATGAGCCAGTATATAAGACTGTTGTTCTGATGTGGGAGGTATATCACGGGTGCATATGATCTTTGTTCGGTGGTCTCCATTTGGGAAACTCAATAGAAGACTTATAGAAAGCGGTGAGTAGGTTGAAAGCTGGTTTTGTGCTTAATCTTGGCCTGGCGATTTTGATTAATTAAGGTGTTTGTCTGACTGGATGGTGGACCAGATTTTTCGAAGCTTGAGAGAAAGCGGAATCGCCGAGACATCAGCTGTCTGAACAAATTGAATTATAGAAACCTAATGAGCGCATGTGGCGCAGAGGTTAGAGGTGCTCTGCATCGCACACAAGGTCGATCGGTGCCATCATGGTTCACCAATCCATCCCCTTCCAGGGTCGGTAAATTGGTACCAGAGTGGTCTCTGACTCGTCTGGGAAGATGAGCAGCACTCGCTCGAATCAGCGGCAGGTCACCGCGCGTCATTGTAAAGCCCAGATTTGCTTTCTGTCACCCCAAACGAAGTTAAAGATTGAAGGCAAGAATGAATGACGCATCCCTCAAAAATTGCTCCACGCCGAGAGCTTTATTGTTCATCTTTCAAAAAAATCCCGTTTCTGGCCTAAGAAGGGAAGAAGTGGTTACTTGTGCAGAGCGATAAAAAGACATTGGCAGTTCTCAATGACACCTTTTCAATCTATGACAATCTATGGTATGTACCCAGGATGTACATTTTTAATTCATCCAATTCCAGAACTTTTTTACCATGCTAAGCATGTTCATTCAATATGTATCACAGCAATCGAAGTTACATAAACGGTAAACTATCAACTTATTCGCAACTATGCGTTAAGATAACAAACCAGTCCAATAGATGGCACGCTGGGGGATTTGTTAATAATATGATATTATCGTAAAACGAAGGCGAGGTAGCGCAGCGCCTAGTAAAGTGTCAGGAGACGATTTGTTAATGATGCACTGGTTCGATACCCTCGCAAATATATGTCTTGCGATCAATCAACTAAACGCTAAAGAACGTCCTGTTTTGGCCATTTCGAAGATTACAGAGGAAATCGTCATGACAGGCATTTTAGAAAATTCACGAAAAAGACGAGGCCCTCGAGCAGTAGCCAACGAAAGCAACTGTTGGAAGACATTTGTGGAGACTCAAACGCAAAGAAACGATTCGAATGCTATAAGTACTGCATTCCGAGCAATTGAAAAGATGATGACGGGTCGGGTAAATAAGTATTGCGAACCGATTCTTTGACGATGTCGGTTTGGAATGGAAAAGATACATATTGATCAATCATTTCAAGATAACATAAGTCGTTTTAGGAGGGCGATACCCCGCACGATTGCAAGAATGAATGGTTATGATTGATCGGCTCGAGTCAATCGGGTTCTAGTATGACGCAAATGTCGAAAAGTTAGTTACCGAGACAAGTTTCTTTCGTCAACCCAAGAGAGAACCAACGGCTAAGTACTTCATGATCCGATGGCTCGCTGTGATACATAAGAATAAGACAGCGAGATCTTCCTGTTGTGCAAAAAGCAGCCCCTCTCAAGAGATTTATCCTCTTCAAAACACCCTATCAGACTATACCGAAATTTTAAGCGAGGTCTCAATATAGTCGATTTGGAGGTAATGTTATATGCTTTTGTAACAGCCGTAAACCAGCGATTTCCAAACAGTCTAAACGGCAACAACAAGTGATTTTTCCACTTCCTTCAAACTGATGCAGATAAGCCGTAGGCCATGTGGTACTGACGAGGCGTGCGAGAACACCGAATCGCACGTATACCATTGGAGATGCCGTACCAGACCTCCTGAAAGGGTTAATACATTCTGCTAGACTGAACCGAATTTTTGAAAGAGGTCTCAAAATAGTCGAATGGAAGGTCCTGTTATATGCTTGCTTAGCAGCCGCGAACCCTTGACAATCAATCACTCTAGAACGCAACATCGAGTGATTCTTTCACTCCGGCTAGAGTGATACATTTTCGGCGTCGATTGTCAGTAGTAGAAGAGGGTGAACAACAGGGTATGTGGTACTGATCAGGCGCTGAAAGACGCCGAAACGTACGTATACCACTGGATATGCCATATCACACCTCTTGAAAGGTTTGGAACATTCTATTAGACTATACTGAGCTTTTGAGCGAG
>JAHQIW010001146.1:0-25466 GCA_019055375.1 Parelaphostrongylus tenuis
AGCGACCCCCCCCAAAAAACACAGAAGGCGCACCTAAGATAGCACTAGTACGAGATAGAAGGCACGAGAATTGAACGTCACTCCAGCTATTTTTTTTTTTGGAGAAGCAAGCGCTCCAACCCACCTCCCCCCCCCCCCGACGACCCCCCCCCCCCCATCTAGAGCCCGACCGCTTTTTTTTTCCGTCCCCGATACCCTCCGCCCATCCTAGTTCTGCTCTGCATGACTAACTTCAGATGTTCACATCTTATTGCGATCTGACCAGGCGCTGTTCGACTTTTTTACCTGAAATAGTTTGTTGGACTTCAGGAGCGAGGAAGTATGACCGACATATTTATTTCGTAGGAAGTCGTAGCTAATAAGGTTCAGGTGGCAATCGTATACATTTCTTCCGTTGCTTTTTCGAAAATTATCTGTTCTCTTTGGTTGCCAGAGTGTAATTATTGATTTTCATCGAGATTCGGTAAAAATATGCGAATATCCCTCCAGGACTCTGTAGCTTAGCACATAAGTGCTGCGTTACGCACTTTGGAACCTTCTTTTATTTTTTTTTTGTTCTACAGACTTTGAAAGTGAGATGTGGGTCGTTTGTTGCCCGTGTTACTTCAAGCTAAAATGTCATCTCAAGAACTTTTGAAAACAGGAGTTTCTTGGTGGCTTTCGACATTCATTAGTGGTACCGTGAAGATATCGGATAAGCTGGCAGTGTTCTGCGTCGTGTCGATAGTGATGTCATCATTCTGAGAGTGTAGTCACTTTTACCACCTTATTTCACCCGTATTACAGCTTTTTTTGCTGTGTCGTTCACACTACTTCTAACATTCAACTCGTATCGGTTGTACTCTCTATTAGGTCGTAGAATACTGGTTGACCTTAACTCCTTGCCATCTCGAGTATAACCTTGCTGTGACGCTCCATGAGGTGATGTTGCTGACTAGACGGATAGTGTTGAGGGGTTCAGACTGGTCCTTCGCTGTAACGAGCACTTGGCCACGTCTCCCCTTCCCTTGTCAAAAGTCTGCTTCTCATTTTGTTTTTGATTTCCACTTTTTGATATTTTGCTACTGTTCGCTTGCCGGTTTTCTCTCCTTTTGCGGACGACGGATTGTTGCGTGAAGGAGGCGATGGGCTGTTATCATGTAGATTTCTGGAGCAACAGCGACACTTTCTGAGCAGAATTTTTCGATTTACTTTTATGTCGTCCATCTCGTCATAGTATCCCTCATTAAGGAGCCTTCCCATCCAGCGTTACATTAGGGCATCTAATACTGTAAGTTACTATGGGCGATTTTAGTCGGCGTACTGAAATCAGACAACCTCCCACCGTACCTGTTTCACTCTAGCCCGTCGGTCTCAAGGTTAACTTTTCCTGCCTCCAATTTTCAATTGTACTATCGTCAATTATAACCCTCAAAATGTTTGGCATTCTCTGATGAACTTCTCCATGTTTATAAAACACTCTGATTTGGTTCTTCGCACTGTCTAATGTTGGTGTGTAAGCCACGACATGTGTGAAAACCGCAATGATTCACACCGTTGCAACCGTGAGCGCTCGATTCGGGTTTGTAATAGCTTGCGCAAATTGGGTTTTTATAGCCAAACTTCTTTTGATGAGTACACTAACATCTGTTTGCAGCCTCTGACATGCTCCAAGCAATAGCACTTTCCCGATGTGGTAAAAGGCATGAGATATGTTTGCGCTTCTTTGTTTTGATTAGATCAGTGGCATCGTATCTAATGTATGTAGGATTCGCGCTCTGCGGTAACGGTGGCCGCTTTCAGCTTGAGATCAGATTTTCACGACTCAAAGTGTGTTCTAATGGATGCAGTGAAGACTACCGAAACCTGCAAATCTTTGACTAGAAGGTAGAAGTTTTGTGACACTGCAGCCAGTTCTGGAGTTTCTTCTCGTAGACATTGACATCAATCGTCTGCTTGTTGTGGAGCAAAACAGCGTGTTCTACCAATCTCAGGAAAGTGAGAGTATAATCTGCAGCACGGTCACTGCATGAGGTATCCAGCGAGACGTCACTTTGCGATAGCCCATTTCACTGAGAAGGCGGGCAGCGCTACTATGGCACTATCCAAGTCTTGCTAGAAAATCCTTCAATGTACCGCAGCGCTTTGTCAATGGGCCGATTTTATACAAAATAAAAACTGAATTAACCAATAGCTTGAAAGAAATTGTGGAAAAATCCACTATGATAGTGCAGCTCTGATTTTCTCAATCATCGCAAGTATGGCCAAATTCATTAACCGGTGTTTCGACCTTAAACGAGTGAATGAAAGAATGCATTCGTGTAGAGCATAGAAAATATTATCAGAGATTTTTAAGCTAGAATCACTTCTCCGGGTCTTCTTGGAGTTTTTTGGACCTTGCACTCTCTCAAGATTCCCAAGATAATCGACTCAGTCGGCGTTGATGATGAGCATGGCGAAGGCAAAGGACGAATGAAAGCTACGCGCAAGAAAAGTTTTAGCCATCTATGAATGATCAGTGAGTGTTGAGGTCAAGAAATGATAGAATCAGCACTGCGCGATACATGAAATATTAGTCGTATAATGAAAGAAACTACACGGCATACAGCAATCATAATTTTACAAAGTTGGCAATTTGAAATCTTCATTTTTAATCACACGCTTAACTAACGATTTCTCACATTAATTTTACTTGAGTTTTGGTGATATCTCGACCTTTGTCATGACGGCAGTTTCAATAAGCTGGATAAGCTATATGTCATGCAGCTCAGCGGTCGTTAATATTTTCACCGTTATTGATGAGGTGTCTTCCTTTTCTTCGGAGCGGCTTCACTTTGGATCGATGATCCACAATTGGCCGCTGGTTTCATCTAATGAGATCCAGTAAAGTAGAGCTCAGAAACCGCATGTGTGAAAAAGTATTGCCGGCATTAAATTGTCTTTTAAGCAGTCCCCTACTTCACTTGATTCGTCTATGTCTCAATGACTGCGGAGTTTCGGAAAAGTTCTACTTCCATACCAGACCATTAATGCAAGTTTCTCCAACTATGAAAAAGGTGAAAACGGAATATCTAGTAAATGAATATTTTTTTATTCCAAACCTTTGCCGATCGATTGCGCTGCAGATGCTGCCTGCCTGCCTTGGCCCGAGATGAGACTTAGTCATCACAGTATCTGAGTGAGATGCGACGCTGCGTGGGTAGCTACGTTTCGTAGCACGTTGCTCCAAAGGGTTAATCCAAAAATATGGATGATTCTTGCTAGGAAGTGATGAAAGTCACTTTCAACATGAATGCTCTCCTGAAATTCACCGTAAATAGGCCTCTCATGTCTTTGCCGTTTTTGCTAAAAAAATACTATCGTATGCAAAGCTGCAAATTTCATGTTTCTTATTCTTTCTGACACCAGTGACCCCAGATGTAAGTCCATACGTGAGTCAAAATAAATATGTCACATAATCAGCCAGTGATAGTGAGTGAGCAATGACAATATGTAGAAAGCAGAAGTCAACAATTTTTTGTGCTTTTTGAGTAACTGTCCGTTTTTATAAACTGTCTCTCTCTTACTGATAAAGAGAGAGCAGCAACGTGCTGCGCGGTGATCAATTTCTATGAGATATGCTTGGAGCTTAATTTCGCATAACACTGTAGTGATTGAATGCATGTATGCTCCATGTTAAGACTTTCAATGGCCTACCAATGTCTAAAGTCTTTCTTGTTTTTCCCTTCGAAACTGTGGGTGGCGATTGATGAAAGCCGAAGGATGAAAGCTTGATCACCTCGAAAAAACTAGAACTCCATTTTTCAACCAGTAAGTTACTGTTGTCCTTTTGGAATTTGTGACAATGTATAAGTCTAATTGTACTCGTCTAATTTATCATAAAAGTGCACTTGTGGAAAGAAGGATTGTTTGAGAAGAAACAACAGAATAAAGGTGGTTTACTTACATGTGAACTACGAAAACTTATCCATTCATGTATACCAAAGAATTTCTACGGCTTACATGGGTCGCTTGAAACCAACTATTTCCTAGTGTGCTTTCACTTGTTTCACCGAGACAATCATGTTTTCTATATCGTTATCCACAGATATGATTTGTTTTTATCAATTTTCATTGAGCTGCAATGATGTATAGCGTCATTTAGCCGATGTGAACCCCAGGAAGTGATTATCGGCCGTCCGGAGTGTTTCATGGTGAGGTCAAACAGCATTATTTTCGTTCTTTCTACTTAATTTCTATCTAGATCCACAAATTAAGTGCCCATATCATGTGTGACCGATATTTGATCATGCACAAAGCACGAGCGAGTGCTACGTTTTTCACTTTGTCACTAGTTTTGATTTGCAGACCTCACAGTTAATGCCTGTCAGTGCTTAATTCTCTGACATCGTTTCAACGAAAGAATTCTAGTCTTCCGTATCCTTACCCACCAAAGATTTAAATTGTTTTCGTTATTTTGTTCAACTGAAGTTGGAAGCTATGTAGCTCCACTCATTCGATGTGAACCCCGGTCAGTGGTTTCATCAGCCATCTGCCGTGTTTCATTGTGAGGTTGAATAGCCATCGATTCGTTCTTTCTTTTATTTTGTTTCTCCATAGCTTCATATACAAACATTCATATCATATGCAGCCGTATTTGAGGAATATAGAAAACATGATCAAGTTCTACGTAATTCATTCTGTGCCTAGCTTCAGCTTTCACAGAAATTGCTTACCACTGCCTAATTCATGTTTCATCTTTAGGCTCGCTGATTTCTTGTCGTCTATTCATCGATCTTCCCCTCTAGTCTATTCAGAGGTATCCTTTCGCGTCATTTCACTGCAAAAGGAAGAGTTTGAATAATCGTGGCCCAGCCTAGTCAGTTTGCCTTCCACCCTTTCTTAGGTCTGTCATATAATCATTTGTTGAGCCACGCATGTGGTTTGTTACATAAGGGCTGACTTATAAAGCCCGATACACGTGTTTCAGCCTTGACAGTCTCATCAGTCGTGCTGCGCTCTCCTCATCTTTAGCCAATCCTCTCGGGGCGCTCAGTCACGTATACTAAGACTAGGCGACAACTTTCTTAGATCGACTCTGAGGTCTATTTTGTAACTGCGCAGTATCACGTCAACATTTCAGAAGATTTCTAATATGTTATATATGATGGCGATATCAAGAGTTATATGATATTTCAGGGCAACGATTTCACTACGATAGAAAAAGAGGAAGTGAGTACACTCTTCCATTTTGACTTTATGCAAACGAAATTCCTGTAGCGTTAAGTAGAGTGCATTATAGTAGCGGAAAGAGATGTGATGGTGAGCGGGTAGCTACGTTTCGTAGCATGTGGCTGCAAAGGGTGAATCTCAAATACATCGTTAAATCCTGCTTATAGATAATAAAAGCCACTTTCATCATGAATGTTATTTCAAAAATGCACCACAACTAGGCCTTTCAACTCTCTGTTGCTTTTGCTAGGGAATACTGTCGTATATAACGCTCCAAATTCATTGATTCTTTTTCTTTCTTTTATCGCAAAGATAACCACAATTTTAGCCGATACTGTCAAATCAAATACACATCAGTCATTGTAATAATCGACCATCGCGATAGTGTCAGCGATAAGAATTTTGTGAAAAGCAGAAGTCAACATGTTTTTCTTCTGAACATTTGCCACTTCTAATGAATTGCCTCTCTCTTGTTGGTGGAGAGACCGCAGCAAAGTGGTGAGCCGTGATCAATTTGTACGTTATACGCTTAGAACTTAATTTCGCAAAGCATCGTAGTGAATGAGTGCATGTCTTTTTCATAATGTACCTCTGCTACCGACTGCTCTTTTATAGGACCCGATCAAAACGATATAATCTGATAGGCATATGACTGTTTTGAGCTGATAGGTCTAGTGCTATGTAGGAACCTATATCGTCCTATTGGGACTCATCACTAACACCCTCCCTCGGTTCCGTAGATCTCTTGAGGCTTAACATTCCTCTAAAGGAATCGTCGCCTTGAAAACTAAAACTTTTTACGCGGCGTCGATTCCTTTTAGAAAATTATTTAGCCTCAAGGGATCGGCGGAACCGAGGGAGGGTGCTACTGATGAGTCCCAATAGGGCGAAATAGGCGCCTATATAATACTAGACCTATCGGCTCAAAACATATCATATCATTTTCCTATTGTGATTTGCAATGGCCTGCCGATGCCCAAAGTTCTTCGTTTTATCCCTGTTGAACTCGAGATAACTAAAACTCCCGCTTTCGACCAGTATTTCATCGTTATCTTACAGAAATTTGTGACAATGTATGAGGTTAGTCGCACTCGTCAAAATCATCACCGAAGAGCCCTAGTGACAGACTAAATGCCAGCAACAATTGGCTCAAAAAAAAAAGATCGTACGAGAAGAAAAAAAGGATAAAGTTTGTTGTATTTACATCTCAACAGCCAACCATCTCGTCTAGGCATACATACTATAAATTTCTGTGGCTTACATGAGTCAGTTAAACCCAGCTGTTTACTAGCGTGTTTTCACTTGTTTCAACGAGACAATCATGTTTTCCATGTCGTTATCCACAGATTGAGCGCTATAACGCATCAATTAGAGGCGCTCTGTGTCGCACACGAGGCCAATGGTTCGATCTCGCGCTCATGGCTCACCAAGCAATCCATCACTCCGGGGTCGGTAATAGGTACCAGGGAGGTCTCAGACTTGTCTGAGAGTATAGGCAGCACTCATAGCTTCGTTTCTTTTCTCTAATTAGTTTCTCCATAGCTCCACAAGTTGAGCACTCATATTACACGCGACCGTGCTTTGAGAATACACAAAACACGATTAAATCCTACGCTGTTCACTCTGCCACTAGTATTAAATTCCATACCTCACAGTAAACCCCTATCAGGTTGTAGTTCTTTGGCATGTTTTCACTCATTTCGACAAAAAAATCTAGTTTTCAAGATAGGATATTAGTTTTTCTCAGACTTTCAACAATATAATTGATAACGATTTTTTGAGCCGCCTATGTGATCTGTTGTAATGCAGCTTGTAAGGCAACACGTGTTTCGACCATGACAGTTTCGCCAGTAGGGCTGTACCCTTCGCCTTTCGGCTTCAATTTTCAAACCTCCGGAGGAGACCCCGATGTGGCTGCATTGGGACTGACGGACACAGAGAGGCCACCAAAATCTCAGAGTCATTCTAGCCTTTCCGAATGGGAGTGGAATAAAGTTACAGTTTGAATCGGTAACTTACATACACTCTTATTCGACTCCTCTATAGAGGACATGATAATGCGGGCAATAAAGATAAGTGTCGTCGAGCAGGCTGTGCTAAGAAAACACGCCCACTTCATGCTGCCTATGACACTGGAGAAAAACTGTTCTATGAAACATACGATATTAGAGATGTCGGCGGCGTTGCCGTTTTCGTCAAAACGTCCTTTAACATAAACATGGATTAATTCGAACAAATCACATCTCTAATCGCTTAAGGCTGAAACAATGTTGATCAGTGCCAACTTTTACCATCTTTGTAGATTACGCGACAACATCTGAATATTTTGATAACAAAGGCAAAACGTTCTATATAGACTTACATAGCTTTGCAGAGAAGACGACAGATGCTATAAGTTCGTTGTTGGAAGTCTTGCGTAGAAATTGGACCTAGAAAAACGCCTAAAGAAAGTCGATTTGGGGCTCATTGTCTAGATTGAAATGAACATGGTGAGAGGTCGTGTGAAACTGACATAGCGACCAAACTATTCATGTTAATTGACAATTCCAAAAGACCCTCTATCAGAGGTGAACCGGGAGTGTCCCAATATAGAGTGTCATGATAAAATAGCATCTTAGAGGATCGAATGTTCTGTCCAACCGACCCTACTGTTGTTCCAATTCTACACGATCTTAGACGCTCATCAGTCTTGAGTATGACACCGCGGATCATCGCAAAGGCCAGATATGCATTCAGTCACCGCAATCAAAACAAAAATTTACGATCATGGGTGGTGCATCTTTCAGGAATTGAATATCGCCGAGAGCTTTAATCCTCATTCTTGATAGTGCCTTATATTTCGTAAGATTGCAAAGCATTCCTCCCTGCTGTTAAAGTTTGGATTAATAGCACTCCAAGGTGCTTCCAGAATCTTACTCACAAATGTCTTTAATAAAATGGTGGTGCTTGGCTGACTGTGTTTAGGACAGCCTGTTCTTTCCAAAATTCGGAGAAAGCGGGGCCGTCGAAACGATAACTGCTGCAGGAATTATAATGTACCAATCTCGATTTCTGGCTTGCAGAGATAAAAGTGTGGACTATTGTGGAATACCAACTTGGATAGATAGTCGACTCTGAAAATCATTGCTAATTCGACGCATTGTCCACCCTCCGCAAATCAACAATCAATCACCGCAGACACTGCTCCACCTCAGTAGCTCTTCTAAAGCAACGCGCTCTAATTAAAGCGACATCGCGATTTGACCTGAACTTTGTTATCTTAATATGCAATATTTGAACCATCCTCCAATCAAATGCTTCCATGGAATTAGTGACCTAGTGAGACTATGATGATATGATTGATGATAATGTGATTGTTGATGATATGTTTTATGTTTATAAGGGAGAATTTCCGTCACATTTTCACTTTTCTCTCCACTCCATCCTATGCGCTTACCGCAGTAATTTTCCTATTTTCTTGCACCTTCTCCGTACACATTTAGTATGAGTCCTTTCGTTCTTGGAAATGATATATAACTTCCAATCTGTACTTAATGGATTGCTCAACCATTCGCGATTCTGTCAAAACGACTGTAACGGAGCCCATGCTGGGCGTGGACACAAGACAACTCGCGGTATCATTCAAATACTTTTTGCTCTTACAAAACTGAGATCTGTCCTTTTCCTAAATTAGATCTTGTACGAGGTTGGCGAAGCGTTAGCTATCAAATTTTGAGAAAGGAGAACTGTCAAACCCGCGCAAGCATGAATTAAGGAAAAGGATAGCTCGTAGAAAAGTTTCCTTTTTTTACCAATTTCAAGACTTAGAAAGTGTAGGATTTTTGATTTCAAGAAGTTGCTTTGTACTAAATAGTTATTATTAGAGCAGGACTTCTTCGTAACTTTGGCGGTAGAGAAGCTTTCCTCCGAAGAAGAGGAGATCCTTAATGTAAGACTTTTATCATTAACAAATTGAGTGGCCGCCTATTAATGTTCATCTTTCAAAAACCTTGCTTAAGATACATTTCTAGGCGAAATATCAGCGTTTTATTTGCAATTCATTGTAAGAGGAATGATTGTGATGTAATAGGAGAAGGTGCACAGCGCCACATACACACTTGGAACTCATTTCCAACGAAGTAAGTGCGGCCATTAGACGCTGCTTAAAAAGAGCAGGTTTAGATAATTTGGTAGTAATAGTCAAGATACCATAAAAGACACCAAAACGCCAATTAGTCCGCATCCGACTGTATGATCGCCTCTGCGAAACCAACTACTGCAAAGTTTTCCCAAACGGCAGAGACGGCTACTGCATGAGGTCGGGTACAATTTACCTAATCTCCTGCCGAGCATGCGGGGAAGAATATATTGGCGAAAGTGGTAGACGACTCTGCATCCACGTAAAAGAGCACCTAACTGGGAAACGTAACTCCGACCCAAAAACCCCTCTAGGCACACATAAGGAACAGAAGCATAGAGGAGCAGATTTTGACGTTAACTTCACGGTCCTTGCAAAGGAATCGAAAACATCCACGTAAAACTTTGGAAGCCTTTGGATACGTAGCAAAGGCCCAAAAATGAACCGCAAAGAGGAATGCCTCGTAATAACGCGTGTACTAGCACCATACCTCAGGCTAGTATTCCCGGCCTGAGCAAGGCACAGTCTCACTTTAGCACAGACTCCAAGTGGGAGGTCTTCAGTGATTAATTGAAAGACCTAAAACATCTAAGCGGTGAGTTTTTTTATGAAGTTTTTCCTATGCGACCCAAAAATTTATTTCTTACGTTTTCTGCTAGAGTTATGAAAGGCTTGAGGCATGTGAGTGAAGGCTTAGCGCACATTCTTTGATTCTTAACAATCTTATGAAAAATCTTGCGTATAGGATTATTTCGCGGGTTAAAGTGTCTACGTTCTACGGTGAGTCGATATTTCTCAAGAGTTAGACGTGTAAGATTTGAGAGTTGCTGATCTGATCTATTGAGTCCCGAGGGAATAATGTAAGTCTTTGGATTGTTCAAAAGTTCGACTTTTTATAAGCCTCGGCAGCTTTAGTTGCTATATGAGAATCAAAAAAATTTATCCTGACGTTTCGACGACTCGCCTTCTTCAGAGCCTGAGCGTATGTAGTCGACTAATACTAAAGTAAAGGTAAAAAGTAATAAAATGGTTTTTTAAAGGACCAATCGCCTTGCTGAATTGCAGAGGTTTAAGTTTTTGATAAGTTACTGAAGGTCCAAGAAAGTATTGTCCAACGGGAAAGGCCTTCAAAAAGTGGTCACTTGAGCTGGTACACTCCGTTCCAAACGAGTGAAAGCTAGGAACACAAGGTCGCCTCGGCTTCGATATTTTCAGTATCGTCTTCATAGTTATCCTTGCTAGAGAGTCGATCAAAGCTCATTGCCTTAGTTATTGACATAATTCCACTCCGGTTTACTTGATTCAGGAGAAACTTCTTACGATGTGAAGGAAATGAAATGTTGAGTTTCAGTGTCGTGGTGAGATAGATTATAGGTAAAATACACAGGCATGAAAGAGGCTGCGGAAAACAAGCGACGGAAAAGAAAATCACTAAAAAGTATCGAGTGAAGCCTTACACAGCATAACATTGCAGAGGCTTTCTTATAGAACTTGCATAACATGCATTTAGGACAAGTTTTCAATGAGTAATCTTGAAATGACCGATTAGTTAGTTTGATTTCATTTCTTCTCATTTTATAATGAGCGTTTGGAATGCCAACTTTCTACTAGTTGCTGCTTCGTTCGCTTGTAATTACAATAAAGATTTGCACTTTTTCTCCCACTTTTCGCGCTTGAATCGTTTTTACATGTGACGAACAATCCACTTTTTCAACTTTGATGGACAAATCCGTATAAAAGTATGGAACTTTTCTTATTTTGTGAAAATAGGTCTATTCCTTTCTCAGAGCGCGCAGAACTCAATCGCTTTTGTTGTGGGTTGAAACCTAATCTACAGAGGAATTGAGTCGGAATCCCCTAGAAATGAGAACAAGAATAAACGTGCTTTGCTCAAATATTTACATAATTCATACTGAGATACAAGAATGTACAACGTCGATTATGTAAAGTACTTCATTACACTGAAAAGTTGAGTTACTCGCTAATGTAGAAGTAGGTGGTGGACTGCTGTCGATTATTGAAGACTGCTGAATGTTCAGAGGAGGTTCATAGTAATTTTAAAGCTGCTAAGGCAACACAAAGCGAAGAAAGGTTTTCCAAGCCTATTGCCTGAAATCTTGATCATCTGGCGATGAAGTCGTTCAATTCAGTATCGGCATCGACTTGACTTTTGGAAAATTTCTGACGCAACAAATTATCTTAAAATTTGTAGAAGTTCTTTCCTGTCAACCGGTGTAGAGGATGCCTGTTGAAGTTCCTACTGCACTTCAGTGATCATCTCAATGCACTTTCTACCGCAATTGCTTCATTGAGATATCGGGAGGTGTTCAGCTACGCTAGCTAAGAAAGCTACGAAAAGCCTTTTTCAAAAACCTCTCAACTGCACTTACGAGGTTGGCTTCTGCTGAGTGCTAACGAATGCACTCCCTAAAGAGCAACGTTCTCGGGCCCAAAAAAGATATAATAGTTTATGCAAGGGGCAACCAATGTAAAAAGTTTGTTTTAATGAAATCCTTCTATACTTGTCATCAAAAATGCACATATAAACGAGCTAGATTATCCACATAGGGAGTGTATTTTTTTTTGAGTACGTTGCATTTTACTTGATGTTGTTGTTATGAGTTGTTGTTTGCGAGATGAAGTATTGATTAAAACGCTTACAATTTTTGTCTTTATATAAAATATGGCATGGAACATGCCCGTTGGTTCTTTCAGATAGTAGGGGATCAAGTGAGGAGCTGACCTTAGTCGCTGCGAAAGAAGATTATTGGTGGTACTAGTAATTATTTCAAACCTTAGATTTCTGCCTACAGCCCCGCGTCTACTATTTTCGAAAAGATTCTTTTATAACGCTGTGCGTCCATACTAAAGATTATGTCTCAAATCCACCGTTCGCCTTCATTTTTATCATCCTTCAATTCGCTGGAAGCACGAAAAGCGTATCAACGCTTAGAGACATTTTCGTAGTATCTGTTCAAATCGTTTAATCTGCAGTTTCTTTTAACGGAGAAAGATTTTCCAACCAATCATAAACATCTCCAACATTTGCAACCATCAGTCAGTGGCTCCACCTCCTTCTCGCCCCTTTCCTTACCTCACAGATGGGCTAGACGTAAACAACCCTGCCGGAATGTAAAGCTCGGTCATATATCTTCTACCAAACGATATTTTCAAAAATGAGCGCAGCGTCAGAACCAGTAAACATTACGCTATTGAATGATTCCTAATAGTTTAAAGGAAGAGCTCTGTCCAGCAAAATGTAAAACACAAATCTTTCCCTTCTTTTAGACCGCTGTCAAAGGAGCTTTTCCAAGAAGCGGCTTATTTTGAGTTCTTCGAAAACTGGGCCGTCGAAAAAGTTCTAGCAGTCCAAGAAAAGAGTTCTGTTCAGCAAAATATCAGCATGTTAATAAATAAAAAGCACGTGGTCATGTAAGACACAACATCATTTTGAATTTAAAAAGGTTATAAAGCGCTTTTTCGAAAAGCCGATCACTTGGAGCTTTAGTGAGAAATTTAAGCTTTTGCAGGTTCTTGCTCAGCGGGTTGGTTTTGACTTGTTTACCTTTACTCAAAATTAGCCGCCTTTTTTATAAGAATCGTGAATAATGTTTCTGAATATGCACCTTTCTTGCTGAAAAGGCACCTATCTTCGCACTATATCCATCGTTCTGGGCGACGTAACACCTCAAGCCCGTAATGGAAAATAGATGTATTTGTGGGCCACAGCGCACAGGCAGAATACGTTTAACAGATGCAAGACTCCAGTACCAATCCGGCTTCGAATCTACAGAACTTCTAAAATCCCTGCCCTATAAGCATTGAGATTATAGTCGACATGGCTGCAAAGCTCCTTCCTGTCCATAAGCTAGTGACTGGTAATGAAGGTCTGAGAACACATTAACTTGGTTTTCCCATTGTTCTCGAGAAAATCGACTGTGCCAGCATTTAATGACATTTACAAAGGAGGGCTGTTCTTGAATGATGGATGCGAAGGGACTTAATCGCGTGCTCGTTCCATATAACATTAGGCAGGTTTGAAAACAACTGTGGTTTACGCGTTTTTTAAACCCGCCGTGATATTGAAATTCTTTTAAAAATTTACTATGAATAAACATTTATTATAAATAACAAATAAAGTAATAAAATAGAAACTAAGAATAAGGAACAAGAACAGGTAAGAATTATATCAAAAAATATATTGAAATAATATTGAAATATAATCTCAAATAAATGTAGTTATGATATAAATTTTTTTTGAACAAACTGCTATTTTTGCACTAACCCTATATCTCAAACTATGTAGGAAAAAAATCAAATCATTTCTACTAAGCAAGCAATTTCTTCGAGCTTTTGGAATTACTTTACTACTGTAGGAAAAGAAAAAAGAGGATGGAAGCAGTAGCCGAGCGGCTGTGATGTTCGGCGCGGGGCTGACCACTCACTTTCTAAGCCTTACAGAGCGCTCCAGGCCGACTAGCCCCAGATTGCAAGAAGATGTTCTCCACCACTGTTTTGAGACGTCCATGAAAAAGAGAAAAGCCAGCTGAAAGCTAGAAGAGCTAAGATCCGGGCAATGAAAAAAAGAGAAACTGTGGTGTGATTCAAGTAAAACATCACGCGAAAGTCGACTGATTACTTTTGGTCAGAATTCTTTCCAGGCCAACGTTAGTGAATGAGTATGATTCCCAGTGGAAATAACCGAGAATGGCAGAAATATCGAGTAGCAGTAGGTAAAAAGCTAGTTCTTGATTCCGAATCAGTTACTTAAGTTACTTAATTACTGAAACACATGCTTTACACAGTTACTTATTTGAAGCAATAATGTGGAGTAAGTTCTTCATTTTGGTGTTTTTCAAAACTTCCGGCTCATTATGAGACACCGGCGTCAAAAAGTTTTGTTTGAAAAAGACGTTGGCGCTTGTTGGAGAGAGAAATTTCATTTACAGCAGATTACTCAATGGATTTTTCTTCTGCTATAACAGCTAATTTCGAGTGCCATCGCTGATAGAAATTTTGTGCAATTATTCGCAAAGTAGGTCTTCTGTTTTCTTGAAGTCGAGATTGTTCCACACATTCCCTTTCGCGGTGATTATTCTCGTGCACCCGCTTCCAGCCAATATGCAAATGTAAATTGAAGCAATTTGTGATTGTGAGTTACTCATGCTCGATGTGATGTGTATATTGAGACCAAATTGAAATAGGCTTTACTCAAGATTACTAATCGCATAGACCTATTTTGACCGACTACTTTTCCGTCAGAATTCATTTGTATGCATAATTGAAGCAATAGCTTGGTGAAGAATCATGTAACACTGCCGTGCAGTACAATGGAATGCGCTTGGTGGGGTCTCTCAATAGATCCTATTCCATGCAATATAATTCCAAAAAAGAATGCTTTAAGCTTAAATGGGGTTGATACGCCAGGGTCACACACCGGTGTTTCGCAGGTTCGTCCTCGTTTTTTTTTCGGGGTTTCAAAACAGTCGATCTTTTGAACTAGTTTTGATCTAACAGCAAAAATCTATCGACTGAGAGGTGGTGATGGACCAGTGTCATTGTACACTGTGCCATCACCACATACGCCTCCCTCCTTGCTTCAATGCAGGGCTGAATGTGTGGCGGGGATCACTGACGAGGAGGACGAACCTGCGAAACACCGGTGTGTGACCCTGGCGTATCAACCCCATTTAAGCTTAAAGCATTCTTTTTTGGAATTATATTGCATGGAATAGGATCTATTGAGAGACCCCACCAAGCGCATTCCATTGTACTGCACGGCAGTGTTACATGATTCTTCACCAAGCTATTGCTTCAATTATGCATACAAATGAATTCTGACGGAAAAGTAGTCGGTCAAAATAGGTCTATGCGATTAGTAATCTTGAGTAAAGCCTATTTCAATTTGGTCTCAATATACACATCACATCGAGCATGAGTAACTCACAATCACAAATTGCTTCAATTTACATTTGCATATTGGCTGGAAGCGGGTGCACGAGAATAATCACCGCGAAAGGGAATGTGTGGAACAATCTCGACTTCAAGAAAACAGAAGACCTACTTTGCGAATAATTGCACAAAATTTCTATCAGCGATGGCACTCGAAATTAGCTGTTATAGCAGAAGAAAAATCCATTGAGTAATCTGCTGTAAATGAAATTTCTCTCTCCAACAAGCGCCAACGTCTTTTTCAAACAAAACTTTTTGACGCCGGTGTCTCATAATGAGCCGGAAGTTTTGAAAAACACCAAAATGAAGAACTTACTCCACATTATTGCTTCAAATAAGTAACTGTGTAAAGCATGTGTTTCAGTAATTAAGTAACTTAAGTAACTGATTCGGAATCAAGAACTAGCTTTTTACCTACTGCTACTCGATATTTCTGCCATTCTCGGTTATTTCCACTGGGAATCATACTCATTCACTAACGTTGGCCTGGAAAGAATTCTGACCAAAAGTAATCAGTCGACTTTCGCGTGATGTTTTACTTGAATCACACCACAGTTTCTCTTTTTTTCATTGCCCGGATCTTAGCTCTTCTAGCTTTCAGCTGGCTTTTCTCTTTTTCATGGACGTCTCAAAACAGTGGTGGAGAACATCTTCTTGCAATCTGGGGCTAGTCGGCCTGGAGCGCTCTGTAAGGCTTAGAAAGTGAGTGGTCAGCCCCGCGCCGAACATCACAGCCGCTCGGCTACTGCTTCCATCCTCTTTTTTCTTTCCCTACAGTAGTAAAGTAATTCCAAAAGCTCGAAGAAATTGCTTGCTTAGTAGAAATGATTTGATTTTTTCCTACATAGTTTGAGATATAGGGTTAGTGCAAAAATAGCAGTTTGTTCAAAAAAAATTTATATCATAACTACATTTATTTGAGATTATATTTCAATATTATTTCAATATATTTTTTGATATAATTCTTACCTGTTCTTGTTCCTTATTCTTAGTTTCTATTTTATTACTTTATTTGTTATTTATAATAAATGTTTATTTATAGTAAATTTTTAAGAGAATTTCAATATCACGGCGGGTTTAAAAAACGCGTAAACCACAGTTGTTTTCAAACCTGCCTAATGTTATATGGAACGAGCACGCGATTAAGTCCCTTCGCATCCATCATTCAAGAACAGCCCGCCTTTGCAAATGTCATTAAATGCTGGTACAGTCGATTTTCTCGAGAACAATGGGGAAAACCAAGTTAATGTGTTCTCAGACCTTCATTACCAGTCACTAGCTTATGGACAGGAAGGAGCTTTGCAGCCAAGTCGACTATAATCTCAATGCTTATAGGGCAGGGATTCTTAGAAGTTTCGTAGAATCGAAGCCGGATTGGTACTGTAGTTTTGCATATGTTAAACGTATTCTGCCTGTGCGCTGTGGCCTCACAAATACATTTATTTCCCATTACGGGCCTGAGGTGCTACGTCGCCCAGAACGATGGTTATACTGCGAAGATATGGGCCCTATCAGTAAGAGAGCTTATATTTAGAAACATCATTTACAATTCTCAACCCGCTTTACAAGAACCTGCAAAAGCTTAGATTTCTCACTAAAGCTCCAAGTGAACGGCTTTCCGAAAAGCCGTTTTATAACTTTTTTAATTCAAAATGATGTTGTGTCTTACATGACCACGTGCTTTTTATTTATTAATATGCTGATATTTTGCTGAACAGAACTCTTTTCTTGGACTGCTTGAACTTTTTCGACGGCCCATGTTTCGAAGAACTCAAAATATGGCGCTTCTTGGAAAAGCTCCTTTGACAACGGTCTAAAAGAAGGGAAAGATTTGTGTTTTACATTTTACTGGACAGAGCTCTTTCTTCAAAGTACTAGGAATCATTCAATAGCGTAATGTTTACTGGTTCTGACGCTGCGCTCATTTTTGGAAGTATCGTTTATCAAAAGAAATAAGATCGAGTTTTATATTCCGGCAGGGTCGTTCACCGCCTAGCCCATCGGGGAGGTAAGGAAAGGGTGAGGAGGAGGTGGAGGCCACTGACTGATTGCTGCAAATGTTGGAGATGTTTATGATTAGTTGGAAAATCTTTCTCCGTCAAAAGAAACTGCAGATTAAACGATTGAGCCTGAGCCTCTCTGTTTATGAGAATGCAAGATGTGTTCGACCAATATTCTACGACGTTCGTGAAAAAGAAGCTCACAGTACGAAAAGGAAGGAAAATGATTAGGTTGAAATAAAGTGATGAGGTGGAAATGAGAGTATTCCGCAAAATACGTGATCAAAGATAAGATCGATCATTGGCAACTCATCATGAGAGTGTTAGTAATCAACGAAGAAAATGGGAGGAAGGAGTCACTGAAGGAACGAACTAACCTAGAACTTGAACGTCTGCTGTTAGCTGCCGTCGTCGCCTGCGCACTTACCGTTTCGTATCATCTCCGCGCAGGAACCCATTGTCGCATTCGTTCTTCCGTCCTTTAACCGGCTGACTACTAGGAGCCCAGAGGCATGTACGGCTCCAATCCTTCGCCCCGGCCCCTCTAATGACGTCTGTTCTTATAGTTTTTACCATAGTATGCCCAAAAATTTGAAAGTCTTTTCCCTTTCAAAGATGCGATGTTTAGAAGAAGTGTTAACGTTGTTCGCGAGCATGTGGCGCAGTGGATAGAAGTGCTCTGCGTCGTACATAAGGTCGATGTCTCGGTCCCGTGCTCACGGCTCACCAAGCCATTCGTCCCTTAGAGGTAGCCAATCAGTATCAAACCTGCCTCAGCATTGTCTAAGAAAGGGAGCAGCGCTGATTCGATACAACCGGACGCCACCGCGATTCATTGTATGGCCAAATATGATTTTTCACGCACAAACTCGCAGACCATTGTAGATCATGGATACCAGAAAACGAAATGCATAGTGTGTACAATATGTGATGAGAGCTCATATGGACAATCAAATGGATCTATGATATTGGACGTTCTCGTAGTTTTTGGCACTAAAGCAAGTACACTAAATTTATTGACCAAAAGTAATTGCAATTCCTTAACGTTACTGCTTAGAGAATGCGCCACACCTGAACACATTTCTGCCATATCTCATGCAACAATTAGAACACTTCGTGCAAAATTTCTGAGCTTTCTCGTACGAACTTTATTCTCGCTTGCCGCATCATAGCTGCTTAACAAGCCTCTATAGCGCTTGCTGCTTTACGAGTGCGATTTGTGAAGCGATCACAAATCGCCTTTGAAAAGATCAACAGTGCAAAGATTGTTAATTTGTATCCAAGCGAACAGTCTTTGCTGAGTTTCGCGCCGGCACACCAAGTTGAAGGACCAGCTGCGTTTCGAACGTTCACAAGAAGTTGATCGACAGGTAGCTGCCTTTATTCCCGACTGTTAATATACTACACATACAAAAACAATATCAATTTGGTAACTTGATAACATAACAATATGTTTAGCCTGTGCAAAATCCTGCCCGAAAACTAAAATTGCAATATCCTCTTGTAAGGGATCGTCAGAAGCGACAGACACGGTGCTACTGACGAATCTGTAAGGGCGAAACAGCAGCTGCATAGTGTTTTAAAAATGGCGTATGAGGCTTCATAAAAGGCTTAAAACACGTCATCGTATTATCAGACTACCATACAGTCAGATCCTATAATATGCACTTTAGCGGAAGTACATTGTCGAGATTAAGCACTGCCTTTATTTTAAGCAAATGTGGAAGTTGACGCATTAGTTACTTGAACACAATCTCGAGCTGTTTACCTCTAGTTGTAACTGGGGTAAAATCTGGAATACCGCAACAACGAACGGTAGAAATTTGCACTATTGCCTTCTCCCACTGGATTATGATTCAGTACTTTCCCATGAGGAATAGATTTGAAGTTCTCATTAATGGCAATTTCCTAGACCGATTTCAAACAAACCTTAGCATTCAATAGATCATAGATTTATTATTGCCTGCCAAAGGGGTGATTGTTATAACACGACATATTCCATGAGCTGACGTTTTAGCGATCTAGCCCTCTTGAAAGCCCGGACAGATAGGGTTGTCCACAATCCAGCCAAGCAAACACTTGAAATTCTTCAACACAACAGTTATTCAACCTAGATTTTAGTCGCATCAAGCACCTAATAATTTTTCAACAAACTCATCTCTTTTTTAGTGTCTTCCACTGAGTTTTCTAAGTGATACCAGCCGCGTGGGAAGCATTCTGTACGTGTGATAAGAAGGCACTTTTCTCTGCGGTTTGGGTCCAGATTTATGACGTTTATCCTAAATGCTCCCAATATCAAATGCTCTAAGGATTTTCTTTCTAAGGATCGTGACTTCTACTTCAAAATAATCTCCAAGACGTGTTTGTGTCCTGGTAATCTGGCCGTTTGTGAAGTAATCGAAGCATTTGTTCATCTCATTGTGTGTTTAGCAAATGGCAAAGCGATCGCCGTTATTCCTATAGCAGAGGCTCAACACTGAGCTTAAACATTCGGCATGTACACAACCGCGAGACTTTTTGCCATTTGTAGTACTTTCCACATTTCTCTCATTTTTGTAGTATTTTCGGGGCAATTTAAAGATTGAGCAATTTAGACATCGATTCGAGAGTAACAAGTGCTGCTAAATTGAGAAGTGAGCCGTATATGTTTCTTGCTCTCTTACGGTGAATAAAAGTTTGCGGAAGGCTTTCATTGCGTAGTCATTTCACACATATTTCTGAAGGCCAGTAACGTCGAAGAATTCCTATATGTGTGTGTTGCTGGACGAGCATCGCGTGTACACCTGTTACATTAGTGAGATGGGATGGATGTGTTAAATGACTAGACAAATACCATTTTTATGAATTTATTATATTCATGTTCCGTCTACCCAACTGATGATGTATTTATCTGCAAATGTTGAGAGGTACATAGAAGCAAGATCACCTGTGAATAATTCATGAGCTTTCATAAGTAATTTTGGAACGGAACACGATTCTCGATCAGTTTTATTGTGAAATAGCTGATGGCTTCAACCAGCCGCCCTTGGCACTTCATTATATTCGCTATAGATTGCTTATATTGCTTATAGATTCTTTTTCACGATAGGCAATGGAAAGAAAAAAAAAATCTCTATGATGTTTTCCTTTGTTATATTAACGTGCAACTGACAAGGAATCGCTACAAACTCTCCGATTTATCACTAACTGATAATTTGATTAGCTCAAAAGTCCGGCTATCTCTAAACTCCGACATGAGTAAAAATGTAGAATTTCCTTACCTACCCAACCACACCAGAATACTAATAATCATGTAAAAAGTTCCTGTCCAGAGAATAGAATTTTTCTTTTGACGTTTTATAATGGACAAGTACCTAAAGATGTTAACATTGGAGTAGAGAACTGATATTGGAGCGCTTAGTCGAACACATAAATTCCGAGAGATAGACGGATGGCACTGCTTCGTTATAATACTTGCCTTGTGTACCAGTCATATTTCAGCTGTTCAATACTCAAGAAAGTAGGGGTGAAAGAACAGAAAAAGCACTAGTCCTCGTATCACAATTGCCATGCTGGTCTCCTAATGTTTCTTTTACCGTCTTCACCCCCGGACAATTTTTAAATCAAATAAGAGTTTTGATGAAGCGATTTCGACTTTTCAGATTGTCCAAAAACAGTCTCTGGAGCCTTGAAATGACGTCAATCACATTACTAGCGTGGTCAGACGGCTACGAACGTGCTCCATTCCGCTCCGCTCACACCGTGGCCATTGTCGTCTCGGAACATGACAGCTAGGTGACTATCGCGAAAGTAAGTTTGTTCAAGTGCTAATCCAGGTTTTCTACAACGATTCCTGGTCTGAGTGAGTTACTGTCTTCGAGCAATCGTACTCCAGAGCATACCATCGGTTTAGTGGATTGCCGTTCATGCAAATGACTCTCATTATTGTCACTGACGTACAATTTTTGTTTTGCAGATCGTCAGCCACGGTAAATCACTGTCCATTTGGCAACTTCAGCTATGTCAACCGGTCAGTTTCGATTTGCATAATAGCATAGCGTTTTAGATTTTCGATAAGGCCAGTGGAGATAATTATCGGTAGTACGGGGTTGTAGGAACGAAACGTTAACACATATGTTGACTATGTTGCCCACAAGGATTTGCTTCAACATTTGATCGTCATCATCTGCACCACTACCTATGGCGAAGTGGTCAGAGGTGCTGTGCGACACACACGTGGCCAATCAATCGATGACTGCTGATTCGATCACGCGCTCGAAACTCATCAAGTCTTCCATCCCTCCGGCATCAGCGAACTGATAGCAGATTGGCTGAGAGGATAGCAGCGTTGATTTGAAACATGAGTAGACCGAATCTTGTAAAGGACAGGTATGCATCTAGTCACGTCAATTGATAATACATAAAGGCAAATTCATGACTCATTTTCTAAGGGTTGGTTAAAGCTGGGGGTTTCCTTCTTCTATTGTTTTTACATGATATAAGAGCGGAAACATTTCCGTTTTAAATGGAAAATGTTTGACTCAGTAATCATTGCCTCACTCTCTTAATCTTCGTATGCTAATAGTGTGTAGACTTTAGCTGATGAAATGTGCCGACAGATTCAAGCGGATGTTACCTTCTAAGTCTTCAAAGACGTCGACTTTTGTCTGTTCAATAACTAAGTCAGTTGTGTGGGTGGTGAAGTGATTTTTCCCATCTGAATATATTGTTTTTTTTTCTCATAGATTATAAGTTTTTTCACCCTAATAGCATATTTTAACCTTTTCATGACGTTCGATATGACGATTTTAGTGCTAAACGTAAGTTTTTTTCCGTGTGGCCTCATCAAAAGCGCGATGCCTTTTGGTTCAGCTAATCGTCTGCAAGGAAATGTACCCCACATACCTCTTCTTTCACATTTCTCTTGCTTGTCCTGCAAAAGTAAAGCTCGGAGAGCAATGCCTTTTGGTTCAGCCAATCGTCTGCAAGGGAATGTACCCCACGTACCTCTTCCTTCACATTTCTCTTGCTTGTCCTGCAAGAGTGAAACTCGTAAACACATTAAATGTAGGACTATGTGGAAAATTACGTAGTCGTGTTTTTACAGTGTAGTTGGTATAATCTGTTCTGTTAATAATAAAACAGCAATAATATCTAGAATAGCAGTAATAACAAAAATCACGCTTCCTTCAAACTGTGCTTGCGCAGCAATTCCAATGCCACTTCCAAAGGCGCGATTTCGTTAATTAATTAGAGATTTTATCTCGGAAAAAAAAAACCAAATTCGCCGTCTGGACTGTGGAAGAACTTTATTCGATCGTTTTATAGGTACTAGCTTTTATTTCCTTTTCATATTGCCGTTATAAATCTGTTAATAACTCGCTATGAAGTTCAAGCAGCAGGTTGAGTTCGCTAATGGAGTGTAATAATTTTTTCGCTCTTTCAATGCTCTGTGGAGGCTTTTTCAAAGATCATTTCTTGCCTTGAAACTGTCAAAATTTTTGTCATCGATGCACTCCTAAAATTTTGACATGGAGCTATAATGAAAAGAGTTACATCAAACCCAATATTGAAATTTCCATGATTTGTACTTTCGAATGAATATTGAAGTTCTCAAATTGATGCTCTGTTCAGCAAAGCAGTTTTGTATTGTGTGCTATGGCAGATAATTACCGTCCCGAATGCCATGACATATTTACCGCCACTCTAATGCCTAGAGTTCATTGAGGTCTGTTTTTGACATATGTTAGACGTTTTTGGCAACATCAGTGCCAACCACCATGAACGGCTTATGGAAGTCAAGTTCTCATAGAATAATGGCTGCTGTTTCAGAGACCACTCGAAATTTTCCCTCTGTTTCGAAGGACTTATTCAGCGCTCCATTTCGCTCAAAATCTGTGATGTAGAAAGCTCGAATCCATTTAAAAGCGTGTTTTTTCACCGCAAGGAGCGTTGTCAGTGTATTCTCCTGCCCCTGCGCTATGCGGTATAACAAATTTTGCAATTAGAGATCATGAGTTATAGACCAATGCATTACTCAATCTACTGTTTTGAAGATTGTTTCTTTTCTACGATTGACAACATCCGCCATATAATCGTCATTGCGTATCGTCAAAACTGGGTGGAAAAAATTGTAATCGAACCATTGATATCATCAATAATTATTCAGATCTGTTTGGTAAGTATGCTATACTACACCGGTTCCTACATAAATAACTTAATCTGATATTTTTGAACCCGTTGAGGAGCACGACTGAAGTCTCTGCGTGCAATGCTGTTCAAGGAGCGCAATTTTTGTTACTTGGTTTGAGTTTTTTCTCTTTGTTTTGTAAATTTTTTTGTCATTCGTATTATTTTGATGCTTCACGACTTTTTAACACGCTTATGGTGTTGTGTGTTTGAAAATGAAAACAATGAAGATTGTCGAAAATTACGCTACGCTTTGTATTCGCCCTCAGCACTTCAAGAAAATTTCAATTCATCAGTGTACTTTAGAAGTCGAAACATCTATGAGATAGAAAACAAACCTTTTTACGGTTTATCTGAAAAAGTTTTTCTGTTTTATATTATAGTGAAGCCTGCTTTACAGTTCAAGCGACTGTCTAGCATCTCCACTTGCGAAACGTGATATTTTCGTAGTTGCTCCAGGGCACTAAGGAAATCAGTTAGAAAAGCAAACATGCGACTAGAATCGCCATTTTTTATACTGTCCAATAACTATTGAAAGTCTAGTGAAGATTGAAGCACAGACACCCCAAGCAAACAGTACACGCCGATAATGGAACAAAATAGTCTCTTGGCTGCTAAACGCACTAAAGAAACTTTCTAGAAACAAAGCGCAATGTTGAAGTTGCCGTTTCTCAAGAAATCGATGATTGCCAGAAGACCAAGGGATATTCGTGCTCAGCGAAAAATACCTCCAAGTACTCATGCATCCAACAAGATGCACGTCGTCCGGAGAAGAATAAACATTTTTTTGAAGCGTTACTCTAAAAAATACAGAAAATATTAACACACTTAGAATAAAGCGTAAGATGCAATTAGAGTGGAAAGCATTTCCTTTGAAGCGACGAAGGTTGTGCATTAAAAATCACATCTTAATTAAGTTTTTTAATTATAATTAATTTTTATAATTTTCATTCTTGATAACCTTCTGCTTTCATTCACGCATCTCCTTTATATTGTGCATTGAAATGCCTTTTTGGTATAACATGACTGACTTTTTCTAACGTCTTCGTTTTCCAGGAATGAAGAAGCCGGAGTGGTTGAAGAACAGGGTGAAAGTGGAATGAGGTGAATGTCACCTCTTTCATTTTTGAGTTGTTTGTAAGTTTTTTGACTTCTTCGTCGTATACGATACTTTGCAAAAGTAAAGTTTACTTCAGTGCAGTAACTTGCAAATCAAATATCTTTTAACCTCGGTGTTGGTTGAAAGTTCGCTTTTTTCTTTGCCACTCACAAGACATTGCTAGTATATCATTTATTTACGGCAAAGTGGCGTTTCGATGATTTCAGGCTTTAAAAATACCAAATACGACCAAACGCTGGGCACTGTGAATAAGTAATACAATCGAAAACTCACACAAACATATTAAAGCAGGAAAAAACGCTCAACTAGCAAGCCATTGCCAAAAAAATGAATTTAAGTTTTTATTTTTGATCTATCACTTCAAGCTGGTGTAATCGGTTTGGGCTAATTGCAGGTATTTTGCATTTTATGGATTCAAAAAGCCATCTATGATGTTTCCTGTGGTTCGAGTTGTCGCCATATTTTATATTGTGCAGAAATTCACGTGTAAGAAGTGTCTAGCACACTGATTACAGGTTCCCTCCTGGGTTCATCAAGCCTTTCATCCCACCAAGCTGTAAATTGACAGCAGACTTGCTTGGGAGCATAGAAACGCTGCCCTGATACATCGGTGGGCCACCACGTATCATTGTGAAGACCAAATGTGCATTCATTCAACTTTAACGATGCTAAATGAAGTCGAATACGCGACGTATATTTCAGCTATTAGCCAGCGCATAAAGCCGTTTTCCGCTATCATTAATGCTACTGGGTGGAGTAACACAGTGGCTAATGTTGCAGTGCATCAGGAAGCAAGGTGTAGGCAAGCCATGTTCCAAGCTCTTCCCTAACACTCTTTAAAATGTCCGAACACCTTTGTGGGGGATGAAGGAGAGGAATGGGTGAGTCCGCACAGCAAACTGTCATAAGGGGCTATGTG
>JAHQIW010001158.1:0-44121 GCA_019055375.1 Parelaphostrongylus tenuis
AGAAAGGTATTATCCTCCTTATTTTAGTGGAATCCTTTCTGTTTTAACCCTTTCGCGACCGTGGACCCACTTTCTCTGCATCTCTAACTCCCGCCAAGGCAACAACGGACGGTCTGCTCCACTTCCTCTGCGTCTCTGACCCCCAACGTAGGAATTGAATGTATGATTTATTATTTCAATTGTCTTACTGCTGTTGTTTTCCTACGTATAATAACATAATATGTGTACACATAACATAGCAAGTACAGGTTACAACAGTAATACAATTGAAATAATGCAATAATACATTCAGTGCATGCCCTCGCTGAGGGTCAGAGATGCAGAGGAGCTGGGTCTGCGGTCCCGAAAGGGTTAAGCAATTTATCTATTTGTAGACAAAGACGCTGACCAAGAGAAATTGGAGACTCGTCGGCGATTCATTTCCAACTATTTCGATCGGTTTATAAGGTGAGTTCTTGCTGTCTCTGTCCTATTCTTTGTAAGGTTTAGCGTAATTTTGCTTATGCTCACCCGAAAAACGGCTTTGAAGGAATGGTGGCGAGAGTGGAGATCACTTTGATTTGAAAAGACTTCGACGTGATGACTATGGGATACCGCAGGATATCAGCAAACGATACTTTGTCTTCGCTCAGAAAGAGTTCCAGGATCAACCGGCTCATCTCAGCCACGTGGGTTCAATTGACTCTACTATTTTTCTCAGGTTCTTTCTGATCAGGATGGAACAAATGTTAAACGATCTCGTATGCTAGAGAGGAATTTTCATAGATAGTTAGTATGCATTCGAAATCTGAGACTTGATGCTACAGCCTCACGTCGCCGGTTTTTTCAGAACACCCTTTGTAACGCTGGAGCATTCAGGTCAAAAATTATATTTCACACTCGCCTTTCGCCTTCATTTTTATCGTGTCTATAATTCGCTGGAAGCCGAAAAGCATATCAATGTGTAGAGAAATTTTCGTAGTATCTTAGTCAATCGTTTTATCTGGAGTTTCTTTCAAAGCGGAGGAAAAATTCCTATTGATTAACAATATGTCGGTCATCCTGCCTCGCCCCGTCCCTGCCATGCCCCGTGCCACTGCCCTCGCCTTGTCAAGTAGCCGGTAAACAACGTTGCCAAAAATGTGAAGACTCGACCTCATTTTCTCTGCTAGACCGTATTTTGGAAGATAAGCACATCGCTAGAGTCGGGAAATATAACGCTATCTGATTACTATTTTTTACATCATCCGTAAGCGGTCGGTTGGTTTTCTTTCGTACTTCTGCTTTCGATTTCGGCCCAACATCATATCCGATTCAACAAGTGGAAATCTCGGCTAAGGATCCATCGCCAAAATCCATTCCTTAAAAACTATATCGTGAGGACCTGAAGAAGCCCTTGCAAGGTTGCGTCATAAAACCAAGGAATATTATTTGCACGGAGCAATATGTCATTTGGAAGATTTGCTGGGGTCCCCCTAACTAGTGACGACGGACCATCTAAATATCTAAGTATCAGGTAATTACTAATAGTCTAAAGAAAGTGCTCTGTCCGGCAAGGTTGAAGCACAAGTAGAAAAGAACTAGAGAAGATCAAAAATCAGAGGCTTTATGGAAAAGCAAGCACATTTTTGAGTTCTTTGAGGCTTGTGCTATAGTTTGACTACTAGCACTCTGAGGAAGGAGTTTTGTCCAGGCGAATATAAGCGATAAGAGAAGAGAATACGTGTTATAAACATAATTTTTGATCTAGTGCTAACGCGTTATAGAGGGGTATTTTGAAAAACCGGTGACGTGGGGCTGTAGCCTCAAGTCTCAGCTTTCGAATGGTTGCTAACACTCCTATGAAAAGTTCCTCTCCAGCGAATGAGATCGGTTTTTCATTTGTTCCCCATAACTGAATTGTACCGATGTTTCGATCCCACGTTCACGGCGCGCCAGCCTTCCATATCTTCGGCACACCTATCTATCAAGCTTTCTCAGCATTTAGATATCTTCAATGGTCAGCTGCTATTCTGTCGTGGATTGTGAATCTTAGCCACACTGCCATTGAGTTAGCTCATGCCCTACCTGAGGTGGCCACTGGTTAGAAGTGCTCTGCAAACTCGCGTGTCATCAGTCGTAGCGATGGTTCGACCGCGCGCCCATGGCTTAACAAGCCTTCCGTCCCTCCTGAGTCGGTAAATTGGTACTAGACTGTCTGGGATGATAAGCAGCACTGACTCGATACATTGGTAGGCCACCGCGAGTTATGTAAAAGCCAGATTTGCATTCAGTCTCTTCAAACGAAGCTTGATTAGGTCGAGTGCTTGGCGCATTCCTTAGCGATCGGTCAACGCCGCTATATCCTTTATTCTTCTACTTTTCTTTACTGTTTATCTATTTTTCTGAAGTATCTTCATAGTGAGCGCATGTGGCGCAGTGGTTAGAGGTGCTCTGCGTCGCACACAAGGTCAATGGTTCGACCTCGCGCTCATAGCTCACCAAGCCATCCATCCTTCCGGGGTCGGTAAATGGGTATCAGACAGGTCTCAGACTTGTCTGGGAGGATAAGCAGCACTGACTCGGTTCAGCGGGAGGCCACCACGAGTCATTGTAAAGGCCAGATATGCATTCAGTCACCTCAAAACGAAGTTAAAAATTGAAGTCGAATGCATGGCGCATTCCTCAGGGATTGATCAACGCCGAGAACTTTATCCTTTTATCCTTTATCTTCATAGTTACAAGGTTTGATACGGTGTTGAAGGCAATATCTTGTCAATATTGTTCAGATATCTCCATGGTTGATACGACATTTCGAATATGCAGTCCAGTTGTCTCTCGATTTTTCCAATGACCTCAAATTCAAAAAAATGAAAGACCTTCGCAAATCCCAACGAGAGCTCCCGATCGCCGAACGGAAACGTGAAATTTTACAGCTTCTCGAAAATGTGAGTTTTGCTATATCTCTTTTCTTACTTAAACGTCACGGAGTGCTCATCATCTTGATCTCTACTCGTATGTTTTCAGAACCAGGTGCTGATAATAGCTGGAGATACTGGATGCGGAAAAAGTACCCAGGTTCGACGAGTAAAATGGCATCTCAGTGATGTTTTATTTGTGTTACTTTCACATAAGAGTGTGTGGTGTAGTGGTTAGAGATGCTCTGCGACACACAACAGGTCAATCAATCGGCGGTCGATAGTTCGATCTCCGCCCTCAAGGCTCACCAAGCCTTCTGTACTCTGGGCTCGATGATCGGTACCAGATTTGTCTGGGAGGATGAAACACTAACTTGATTCATCGGGAGGCCATCGGAAAGGAGGCCGAGACTTTTTAATCTTCTGATTTCACGTAGTCTTTTCATTTTGTCCATTCATTCATCATTTCAATTCATTTTCATTTCATTTTCACTCTTTCATCTTTCATTCTCTTTCATTTTTCATTCTCGTACTATTTAGGTCCCTCAGTATCTTCTGCAGAATGGATACACTGGCATAGCTTGCACTCAACCACGTCGCATTGCTTGCACTTCATTGGCTCGTCGTGTTGCTTACGAAACTCTCAATGCCTATGGAAGTGAAGTGGCGTATCAAATAAGGTGAAATAAATTGCAAAATTATAACCGGCTGACTTCCGAGGGCCCACGGCAGGCACGCCCAGCGTGGGCCCGCGGAAGTCAGCCGGTTAAGTCGGATTTCTTTCATCCTCAGTATTACCAATCAGCAGTAGTTTCGCTGTACTTTTCGTTTGTAGCACAGATTTCTGAGCCTATCCTTTTCGTTGGGCAAGAACTTTTCATAAAGAGTGTTTGTAATCATTCGAAAGCTTAATTCTCTGGTTAGAGCCATACATGTCCGGTTTTTTGAAAAGACCCTTCTATAACGCTGTCAAGTTCAGAATAAATTTGTTTACACCGACTGCGCAATTCAACTATTACTTCGCTGAGAGCACTCGAAGCACATGAACTTGTGGAGAAAGTCTTTTAGTGGCAGAGTCAGACTTTAATCTGGAGTTTCTTCCAAAGCGGAGAAACAATTCCTGATCAAATAACAAAAATCGCATTTCACATGGACGCCACTGATCGATGATCTCGCCAACCCCTTTTTCCTCCCGCTCCCCCGCAGCTCATGAATTGGCCAAAGAACACTTGCTCGCGTATGTAAATCGATCTTATTTTCTCTGCTGCCTGCAGAGAAACGGCTTTTCCAGAAAATAAGCACAGCTTGGAATTGTTGAATGTTGCGTTATCAAATGATTATCAATAGTCCACGGAAAGAGTTCTGTCTTGTGAGATAATCGCGTGTGTGAAACACGAATGTTTTCCTTTTATTGAAGCACTATAACGAAGACTTTCAAAAAACCTGCCACGTCCCGCGTTAGCCAGAGATTTAAGCTTTCAAATGATTACTAAAACTACGAAGAAAATGACCACGACGAGGACGAACGACTATGGACAATCGTCTAGAATCAGCGCTGTGAGGAAAGCGAAGACGTCGAAACATTAGTCAAATAAGCCCACTTATCACTTATTTGGTCGTTCCATACTTTCGGCACTAGAGCAATGAACATCATGTTTAGTAATAAGATGTAATCAGAATTGCGTGATTTTGATATCGTTCAATTGCGCATTTTCTTGCGAACATTTGGTATACAACTTGCCTATATTTGCTTCAAGATGGATCTGTCTTAGGAGCAAATTTGTCAGCGGAAAATGCCATTGAAGCGGCGCGCAGGTCAAATGGATCATGGAGCGATGATACGGTTGCAGAAATGACGGCTAGGAAGTGATTCTCGAAGTTCAAAGCTGGAGAGAATAGTCTGAAGGATCAGTCGCGCTCGGGCTGTCCGCAGGAATCTTGCGCGTCGCTTCACTACATTTTCCCCTACATTCTGTTCGCTCATGAGTGGCAAGCGAGTTTGTTCCGATGACAGCTCCATCTTTGAGCAAGTATAGGCAAGTTGTATACTGAAATGTTCGCAGGAAAATGCGCAACTGTGCGATGTTGAAATCATGCAGTTTTAACTACTTCTGGTTAGTGATTTGGTGTCTGAAATCATTTTATTTGACCCCTATTGCGGTGTTATGATGTTTCTAGTAACCCAATGATGTAGAGTGGTGTGCAAAAACGTTTGCGTCAGCCGGGATTTGAACCCAGATCTTACTCTTTCCGGGAGCATGTGCTAAACCGTTGCACCACCGACGCTCGTTTTGCACTCCACTCTTTGTAGCATAACGCGTTGTAGCGTAGAAAGAGTGGAGTGCAAAACGAGCGTCGGTGGTGCAACGGTTTAGCACATGCTCCCGGAAAGAGTAAGATCTGGGTTCAAATCCCGGCTGACGCAAACGTTTTTGCACACCACTCTACATCATTGGGTTACTAGAATTTGGTGTCTATCGCTCTGTTGCGAAACCTAAGGAAAGACCTAATATTAATCTTGTGGTTTTAACTAAGTCCCTAAGACACTAAATTGAAAAGGTCATCCACAATTGGCATCACATAGACGAGCGTATTCTTCACAGGTTTGAAACGATGAAGTCGAAGCGCACGAAAATGTTGTTTCTCACCGAAGGCCTGTTATTGCGCCAAATGGAGAAGGATTCACTTCTTCAGCAATACAATGTAAGATTAGTCTAATTCAGTTCTTTATTTTGTATGCTTTTTAGCAGTTTTGTGATGATACAAAGATGCTTTTGAAAGCAATGAATGGTGTGCAAAACATTCGATTCCTAGTGGGAGCTGAACGCGCGTTCCACCCATCCGAAGAGGTGGTGAAACCTCCAACCCGGAGAAGTGGAGACATGTCATATCTTCGGAAGCCACCGCTTTGCTCCTCCTTTTTCTTTGATTTATCTTATCGTAGCTGCGAGTAGAGCAAACATCTTTAATCTAGGGATACTATTGAACCATCATAGTTGTTACAATGGATGTAACATTATACAACTACGTCCTCTAATCTGTTGTTTTCCAGGTCATTATTCTTGATGAGATTCATGAACGCCATCTGAACAGTGACTTACTTCTTGGACTTCTTCGTGATCTCATTGGAAAACGGGATGACTTGAAGCTCATTCTGATGTCGGCCACAATAAATCTCGAGCTATATAGAGAATATTTCCATGGTGCTCCAGTAATTCAGGTTCTGTGATGTCTTCTACGCTTTATAGACTACTGGTTCCTTTGACAAGTCGTGCTTCTAACGCTTTAGGTTCCTGGTCGTCTGTTCCCTATCCAGTTGCGATATCATCCAATCAAACAGTACATTATGGAAAGCGAGAAAAAGAGCCACAAAATCGACCCACAACCATACGTTAGGATCTTGGAGGTTTTTTTTCCCGCGAATTCATTCACAAACCAAAGACTAACACGTTTTCGATTTTTTTCTGCTTAGAGGGGGCACAATGAAAAACGATCTTATTCGCTGGAGACGAAATTTCATAGCAGTGTTAGTAACCATTCGAAAGCTGAGACTTAAGGCTACAGCCCCACGTCGCTGTTTTCTTCAAGACACCCTTTATAACGCTGTAACATTCAAATAAAATCATGTTCATAAACCACGTGTTTTTTCTCGTATCACGCTGATATTTCGCGGACAAATTCCTTCCTTAGAGTGCTAGCACTCAAACTATAGCACAGCTTCAAAGAACTCAAAAATTGTTTGCTTTCAAAAAGCTCTTTGATCTTCTGATCTCCTCTGGTCTTTTGATTTGAGCTTCAAACCTCGCCGTACAGAGCTTTTTCTTTAGACTATTAGTAATCATCTGATAGCGTAATTTTTCTGATTCTAGCGATGCGCTTATTTGTGGAAATACGGTTTAGGAGGCAAAATAAGATCGAGTTTTATATTTTCAGCAAGGTTTTTTTAACCAACTATTCGATAAGGTGAGAGCCGTGGCAAGGGGCAGGCGAGGCGGGACGATCGATCATTGTTATTCAATTGGGAATTTTTTCTCCGCTTTGAAAGGAACTCCAGATAAAACGATCGATTAAGATACTGCGGAAATTTCTCTACACTATGATATGTTTTTCGGCTTCCAGTCAATCATCCGGGCGATTAAAATGAAGGCGAAAAGCGAGTGTGAAGCATAATTTTGATCTGGATGCTACAGAATTAAAAGGGATGTTTTGAAAAACGGCGAAGTGGGACTGTAGCCTCAAGTCTCAGCTTTCGAATGGTTACTGACTCCCCTACGGAAAATTTCCCTCCAGCGATCTAGATCTGTTTTTCGTCTGTTCTCTTGCAGTCAGGAAGAATCCGTTTTTCTCTGCAACAACCACGTCTGTGAAAATATTGAAAGCTATAGGATAAAACTCTAGGCGCTGATCAGCTCTCCGAGAAATGCGCCATGCATTTATGTTTATCTAACATCGTTTGAGATGACTAAATGCTTATCTGGCCTTCACAGGAACTCGCAGTGGATTACTTATGTCATTGTGAAGACAGATATGCATTCAGTCACCTTAAATGATGTCTCACTCTGACGAGGTTGAATGCCTGGCGCATTCCTCAGGTGTTGGCAACCATGTAGAGAGATTCATTCTTAATCTCTCCTTATAGTTTGTTATTCTAAGAACGTTCTTTGTCACGTGAATGTCCTTCTAAGACAACAATATGTTTACTTTATGGTTTATCGTACGAGAACGAGGTCTACATTCAGCTTATCGATAAACAGTTCCCATCCTCTGAACGTGGCGATGCTCTCGTATTTTTGAATGGTATAGCTGAAATCTCTACAGTCGGCGAGGCTCTGAAGACGTATGCAGAATTGACAAAGGCTTGGATTATTCTTATGTTGCACAGGTGGGGTTAGTCGTTGAGTTAAATGAATGTATGGACTTGTTGAATGATCTTTGAGCTTTGGAATTTTAGTAGTTTTCAGTGCTTTGTCAGTTGAAGAGCAGGATAAAGTGTTTGATGTGGCTCCATCGGGTGTACGGAAATGCATACTTTCGACAAATATCGCAGAGACGTCAGTGACAATCGACGGAATACGTTTTGTCATCGATTCTGGAAAGGTGATGCATCTGGATCTCCAACTACTGTTCTGTTTGCACTAAAGAATCTTGAGTAGTACTCAAAAATACTCGGCATGAAGCGGGAGTCGAACTCGCGTTCCATACCAGGTCCGCATGCTGCCACTACACCATCGGTGACACCTCTATGCTGCCACTCTTTCTTCGATATAACCCGTTGTAGAAGTCGGCAACTAACTTCTAATCGGTTTGGTATGGTCAACACGTATCGGCATCAGACCCAGTTACGCTGACTGCTATCGGTTATCTATAATCAATTTAAATTCTTTGTTTTACTTCTTTTCAAAAGTGGTTTGGTATACGGCGGTGGCATCGGTGGTGTAACAATAGAACTCCTCCTCCTCCTCCTCCTCCCCCCTCCGTAGGGGTGAAACGTGGGTTCAACTTCTGCCTGATATCATATGTTTTACTATCATTCGACCCTCTTAGGCGTGTATTTATGACGTCATAACCACTGCTAAGAATTTATGTTGATTGTCGTGTTTAGTTATTAATAAAAGTTTCTCATTTAGGTCAATCTAATCAATCATGAAACTGGTAGTGGAACTCAGAAACTCAGTGAGTTTTGGGTGTCTAAGGCCTCCGCTGATCAAAGGAAAGGTTTGACATAGTCCTTTATTCTTCAAGAATACTTCAAAGCTCTTATTTAAAGCGAGCAACGCCGCATGAGAACTCTATTTTTTATCTCACGATCCCTACAGTTTTGCCATTTTTGTTCGGTTTGAGTTTGCGAATTAAGCACTAAAATCACCGACTATAGCAACTTTGATGCAGTACTTCTCTCATAAGTAAAGGAAGGACTTCTGGCACGTCCAACATTCTCGCTGAAGTACTTTTCCGTAATCGCTGGTCACTTTCAACCCTTTGAAGACAACGCGTTCTGTGCTTTCTCTCAGAATTTTGGCAGTCATTCGTTGGCATAAATCAGAAAATTTCATTGTTATACTTCATTTAAAGAGCGCATGTGGCGCAGTGGTCAGAGGTGCTCTGCGTCGCACACGAGGTCAATGGTTCGATCTCGCGCTCATGGCTCACCAGGCCATCCATCCCTCCGGGGTCGGTAAATTGGTACCAGACTGGTCTCAGACTTGTCTAGAAGGATAAGCAGCGCTGACTCGGTTCAGCGGGAGGCCACCGCGAGTCACTGTAAAGGCCAGATATGCATTCAATCACCTCAAACGAAGTTAGAAATTGAAGACGAATGCATGGCGCATCTCTCACGGATTGATCAACGTCGGGAGCTTTATCCTTTATCCTTTTAATACTTCATTTCTGGAATGGTGTTTCCAGTGCGCTGTAGCAGTGAGAATAAAATTAAGTTGCACAGTCGACGCGTTTTGGCGCATTACTCACTAGACAGGGCTTACCTATAGGCTTGCAGTAATCATTCAATATCTAATTCTCGACAATTTAACACTATAGCTTCTTCTTGAGAATGCCCTCTCTAGAGTGCTGTCTCAGCGGCGAAGACAAGATCAGTTTTCACACTTGGATTCATCGCTTTTCGGGACGGCTTGATCGGTTGCATAGCGCAAATCACTTGCGATGCGCGATTTAATTCAGTGTTTTTACTCCGATTTGGAGAAAAACTCGGTACTTATATGTTAGAGGCGACAAATTTTCAAGCCGATCTCATTCGCTGGACAAGAACTTTTCTCAGGAGTGTTAATAATCATTCGAAAGGTTAAATTTCTGGATGCAACTCCACATCGCCGGTTTTCGAAGAGACCCTTTTCTAACGCTGTAGCATCCAGTATAAATTTTGTTTCTCACTCGCGTTTCGCCTTCATATTTACCACGAGTGTAAATCGCTGAAAGCACGAAAAGCATATCAGCGTGTAGAGATTTTCCGTAGTATCAGAATCCTGCGTTTTTATCTAAAGTGTCCGTCGATACGGTAAAATCCTCAATACGTTTACCGGCCAACTCACAGAGCCGAGGGTGGGGCGATCGGTCGCGTTTGAAATATTGTTATTCAATTGGGGATTTTTTCACCACATCGATAGAAACTTTGGGTAAAAACGCAGATTCTGACACTATGGAAAATTCTCTACACGCCGATATGCTTTTCGTGCTTCCAGCGATTTATATGCATGCTAAAAATCAAGGCGAAAGGCGGTGAGAAAGAAAATTTTATTCTGGATTGCTACAGCGTTACAAAAGGGTGTTTTGGAAAACCAGCGACGTGGAGTTATAGCCAGAGATTTAAGCTTTCGAATGGTTACTAACACTTTATGAAAAATTCCTGTCCAGCGAATGAGGTCGGCTTAAAAATTTGTCGCCGTCTAACAAATGAGTATGAAAATCCAAGTAAAACGTATAGCTCTGATACTCTAAGTTTTCCTCTGTGCGTCCAGATGCTTTTCGTACATGAGTTTGGACTCTTGGGCCTGGCCATAGTGAGGGGTTTGTCTGGTATATAAAATGGAAAGGAAGAGCCTAAGCCACATAAAACACGCAACAAAGTTTATCTGTGATTCCAGCTTGAAAATCTGATAATATCTACGAAACGAAGGAAAATATTTCAAATAGCAACGAAAACGCAGTAACACACCTTGCATGCAAAACGCAATTTTATCTTCACTATTACATCTCTGTAAGAAGGCCTTTTCGAAATCAAGCACATTTACGAAACTCCGAGATTCAAACTTTCGTCTAACTATTGAAAGTCTAGTGGAAATCTTTTTCTAATCAAAGACGCCTACACAAAGAATTGATTACGGATAACGGAAAAGAACCTTCGTTGAGACAAAATGTACAGTTTTAGTATTGATGTCTGTTGATTTTTGGAAGTAGTTGAAAGTACTCTTTACTTCTTAATATTTTCAGCCAGTGACTATTATCCGTGATTACAGGTAGAGCTGGTCGCACCGGGCCGGGTGTATGTTATCGTTTATACTCTCAAGAGCAATATGACAAGATGAATGACTTTACTCCGTCAGAAATCAACCGAGTAGCTCTACATGAAATGGCCCTTCGAATGATAAGTCTGAACTTGGGCTGTAAGTTGCTTGGATATCTACGGTGTAGATCTCTTTAATATACTGTTCAAAGTGGCTACTAAATACCACTAATTCAGTGGATCCTCAAACTTTTCCCTTTATCGAGCGTCCACAAGAGGAGAAGCTAAACGAGGCTTTGGATACCCTCAAGTTCCAGGTGCTCATTTTCGTTGATTCGCATGATGATTTAGTCCTGATTATTTTTTCCTGCAATAAACGATTTTGTAGGGTGTTCTTGCATCCGGGTCATGGTAATCGCCTAACTGCTTTGGGCAATGTCATTGCTAAACTTCCAGTGGACGTAGCCATAGCCAAGGTAATGATGGTTTATTACGACTAGGCAGTGTGAGGTGGTCAAGAACTGTAACCCAGAATCATATATCCGATGATTTGAGTGATGTGCAGAACTTTGGAGCTCAGAAGAGAATCGAACCCGTTAGCTTTTCAGAAGAGCCTGCTGGCCAATTACACCTACAAGGCTGCTGTTCTGTTATCACTCTTCCTGCGATAATCGATCAGGTTCAGTACCAGTATGTGCTTGACAGGCCAAACCCTTAACGATCGGTTGCTGACAGATCGATGCTGTCTATCGCGAAAGGAGTGATAGCAAAACAGGAACCTTGGGAGTGCAATCGGGTAGCACGCGTGCCTGGAAAAGTGAAATGCGACTTCGATATTCGTCTGAGATTCGAGGTTTTTGCATACCATTGAACAATAGGGATATGTATTTGTAATATCATACCACCGTTAAAGCAGCTGTTAAATAAAGAATTACGGGGCCGCCGTGGCCGAGTGGTTGTGATGCTCGTCGCGGCGCGTGTAGTTGAACTTCGTCCCCAACTCTATCCGGAAGTCATCAGCAACGCACTATGGAACGTCACAGCCAGGCTATCCTCGAGATTGCAAGGGGACTCGCTCAGCCAGTATTTGACGACGTTCAAGAAGAAGACGAAACAACCGAATTGAATGTTAGAAGTACTGGGATCTGCACAGTGAAGAAAAACACTGTGAAGGACGGATCAAGTAAAATAAATCAAAATAAAATTAAAATGAAGATTTTTGTTGTAGCGCAGAGCTTTCGGTGAAGAATCTGGCAGGTTTAGATGTTAGTTCTGGGTTGCGTGTTCAATCAAATCGACGTGATTCTCACCGTCGCTGCCGGGCTTTCGGTTCAAAGTCCGTTTACGAATCGATCATACCGGTAGGATCCTTCCTGATTGATTAGCACTCATGTAAGCCTTTAACGATACAGCTATCTAACGAATGGAAGGCTTTTTGGTTCTATTCTGGTCACCTCGGGTGATTGAAGAAACGGCTCCTTTTGCTGGACAAAATCTTTCCATTGTACTTTTAGTAATCATTCTGAAGCTTAAATCTCTGGCTACTGCGCTACGAGGCCCTTTTTCGAAAAGGCCTTTCCATAGAGCTGTAGCTTTCAGAACAGAATTATGTTTGACACACACCACGTTTTTTTATTCGCTTCTATTTTGTTAGACAAAACTCTTTCCCTAGACTACAGTAATCTTTCGTTAGCACAACTCTCGAAGAATTTGAAGCTTTTTGGAAAAGCTTTTTAACAGCGCTGTAGCAGAGAGAAAAGACCTGTGTTTGCACACGCATATTTTCCGCAGGACGGAACTCTTTTTCAAATTATAAGTATATATTCACAGCGTAAGTTTCGGTAACTCTAGCGCTGTGCGTATTTCTGGAAAGACCGTTCAGCAGCAGCCCGTGTAGCAGTGAAAATAGAATCGAGTTCCACATACGTGGGCATTGTTTTTTGGGCTAGTAAGGACTGAGCGTTGGCTCGGGTGATCATGCTGACCGTGGATTTCCATACGACTACCGATTGATCGTGTTGACGCCTTCCACAGTGGAGTGCATTTTTGTTATTCATATTGAAATTATTGGAAAGGCATATTGAAATTTGAGCTGTGGTCTTAAGAAAACACTCGAAACGAAAGATATGATATATTGAGTATACTATCCAAGAGCAATCGAGCCTACAACACTGTGTTCGGTGAGTTTTTCACTGGACATAGAGTGTAAAGCGTTTGTCGTGCTAAGTCTTAGTGTGGGGACTGGAGCAGCCACAGAGATTAGCAAAAGAAGAGAAAGGTTAACTGCCCGACTGACAAGATCGCAAGATCGAAACACGTGCATGGGGCTTTATAAGTCAGCCCTCATTGACAGACCACTGACATGCATGGCTTAAAAATGGTCGCAAGGCATATTGAAATTTGAACTGTTGTCTTGAGAAAACACTCGAAATGGAAGTTTTGTTATTCAATTCAAGATATTTTCTTTGCTTCGAAAGAGACTGTAGATGAAACGTATGGGTCTGATGCTACAAGATTTCTTCTATAAATTTGTGTGATTTTCGTGCTTTCACCTCATTATACGCTTGATAGGAATGGAAACACGCAGCAGGTGTGACTTGTAATCTAGTCTCAAATGCTACAGTGTAATAAAAGAGTCTTTTCAAAAAGGGTCACGTAGCGCAGTAGTCAGAGATTTAAGCTTTCCTATAATTATCACTATTATGGAATTCTGGACCAGCTAAAGAGGTCGTTTCTCATTTGTGGCCGCATAGCGGAAAGAGCCGTTTTGTGCTGAAAGATTACTAAGTTAGTGAATCCGGATAGATTGTCACCAATTCTACTTCAGTGACCTTCAAGTAGTGGAAAGAAGAGGCCGTCTGACAAGTTCTATGGGCGATCCTTTCACACTTATAGAGATCTTCAGGTATGTCATTATGTAATAAGCCACTTCTTTGATCTCTTAAACTTTGTAATATCAAAGTTCCTACTAATACACTTGCTGGGAAGCTCTGTATTGCTTGTTTTTGCGATAATTTCCTAGTAATTATATTAAATTTTCTTCCGTTTCTCCTTCAGTCATAGCGCGGGTGACCCAAGCTGCATGCTTATTGTATACTGTGTTTTCTTCTTTGTAAACTATCATGTTTTCTAGTAATGTTGAGTGATATGCAAAGCTTTGAAGAATCTTGGGCTGAAGATGAGCCTTCCTCTCATCTCTTTCAGAGCTCGCGTGTCAACCACTGCACTACTGGGGCTCCTGCTTTTGTTCTGTTATCACTTTATATCATCGTGCTCACCAGGCCAAGCCACTGGCACTTGTTAACTGACAGAATCGGTACCTTGTGTCGCAGAAAGAGTGATAGCAGAACGTTAGCCCCATAGCTAGAACACGCTTCCGGAAACATATGAGACGTGGATTCGACGCTCGCCCGAAGTTTAAAGTTCTGCATATCACTGAGCATTATTGGGTTTATGGTTATAAAATCGGTAGTTATATTTTAGACGGTGGCAACTTTTTAGCCGATCTAATTCGCTGGATAGGAAATTTTCATGGGAGTGTTAGTAATCATCAGAATGCTTAAATTTCTGGCTGCAACTCTGCGTTGCTGGTTTTTCAAAACCCCCTTTAATAACGATGTAACATTTGTAATGAAATTTTGTTCCTCACTCGCCTTTAGCCTTCATTTTTATCACCAATATAGGTCGCTGAAAGCACGAAAAGCATATCTGCGTGTAGAGAATCTTACGTGCTATCAAACTGATGCGTTTCCATCTAGAGTTTCTGTCGATCTTTTTAAAAAAATCCTCCTTAAAATGACAGTATTTGCCGCCGTTTCGGCTCATAGTGTGTAGATCACTATCGGGCTGCGCGGTAGATCAGGCTACTCTGCTAGAAAGTCGTCGCGTGGCATCCCTTTATATTTTACTCAGCTGTGAACCTTTCCGGCAACTTTGTTTACCGGCTAACTCACGGGCGGGGGCAAGGCGATGATTTGCGTTTACAATATGGTTATTCAATCGGGGATTTCTTCACCGCATCGGGAGATACTTTGAATAGAAGCGTAGATTTTGATAGTATGGAAAATCTCTACACGCTGGTATGCTTTTCGTGCTTCCAGCGATTTGTACTCGTGATCAAAATGAAGGCAAAAGGTAAGTGTGAAACAAAATATTATTCTGGGTGCTGCAGTGTTGCAATAGAGTGTTTTGGAAAACCGGCAACATAGAATTGTAGCCAGAGATTTAAGCTTTCTAATGATTTTTGAAACTTCTGTGAAAAATTCATGTTCAGCGAATAAGATAGGCTTAAAAATTTGCCGCCTCCCAACCCATAAGTATCTTTTCCACTTAATCGTACTCGTTATGTGATCAAGGATTCTGAATGATACGAAATTTTTGACCCCGGACAGGAGCTGAACCAGCGTCTCACCTGTGCCGAGGCGCGTGTTGCCACTGCATCACCAAGATCACCATTCTATTGCCACTCCTTAATTTTCTCCACCTCTTCGTTATCCTTCAGAAGAAACTTTCTTCGTCTGTGTACCTTAATTCGTAATTTACTTCATTGAACTTCCCTGAAATCATTTATGAAGAAATAACTATGAGAAAGAAGAGTAGAAGAATGAGGAACGACGAAAGATATTTAGTAGCGGAGCAACGAAGTCGGTGGCGTAATGGGTTACACGTGCCCTCGATATGGGAGGGACTCTGGATGAACTCCCCCTGGGTTTGAACGTTTTCTCTTTTTCACCGGTGAGCATCCTCGAATATGACGAATTAACCTTTTCGTTACTAGCTAAAAAGAGGACTAGGTATCGTTCCAAGTCATATTTTGGTCCTACTGATCAGGAGGGAACAAATAAAAATCGATCTCATTCGCTGAAGAGGAATTTTTTATAAGAGAGCTCGTAATTACTCGAAAGCTGAGACTTGAGGCTACAGCCGCACGCCATCGCTTTTTCAAAGCATCCCTTTATAACGTTGCAGCATCCAGATCAAAAATTATGCATCTTATTCGCTTTTCGCCTCCATTTTTAACACACGTATAATTACTGTAAGCTGGAAATGACGTCAGTGTGTAGGTGAATTTTCTTAGTATTTCAGTCAATCGTTCCATCTGGAATTTCTTCCAAAGCGAAGAAAAAAATATCATTTGAACAAGAAAATATAGATCGTCTCGCCTCGCTCTGCCCCTGCTACGCCTTCTGCTACGGTCCTCGTCCTGTCGGGAAGCCTGAAAACAAACTTGCCAAAAATGGAGAACTCAATCTTAATTTCCCTTCCAAGCCGTATTCCCAGAGAATAGGTACACTGCTAGAATCAGGAAACATTAGACTATCAAATGATCACTAATAGTTTGAAAAAAGAGCTCTGTTCAGCGAGGTTGAAAGCACAAATCAAAACACGGGGAAATCGAAAGACCCAAGAGAAATTTTTGAAAAGCTAACACTTTTTGAGTTCCTTGAACCTTGTGTTATAGTTTGAGTACGGGCACTCTAAAGAAGGAGTTTTGTCTAGCGAAATATAAGCGAGATGTGAGAAAAAACCCGTCCTTTTATGAAAGATGATATTACTTTATTAAAGCGTTACAGAGGGGTGTTTGAAAAACCGGCACCGTGGGGCTGTAGCCTCACATTTCAGCTTTCTAATGGTTAGTAACTCTCTCATGGGAAGTTCTTCTCCAGCGAATAAGATCGGCTTTTCATTAGTTCCCTCCTAATCAGAAAGAACCTTCAATCTATTTATTAAACCATGACACATTGAGCCGATATCTGTAGTTGTTACATAACTGTCTCATTTACTTGTCATATTGGGTTCACCATACTTTTTCGTCTTTTTCTTCACAGAAATCTGCCCTTTTGCAAGATTAAGATTCTCCACTGAACTTCTTACTGTTTTCTAGCGAAAATGTTGTTAACAAACGGGATTTTTGTCCATTATAAGGCGACAAATCTTCAGCAACAACAAAGATGAATATATGACCGCATTTGCTGGACAACAGATTTTCTTAGGAGTGTTAGTAATCATTCGAAAGCCTGAATCTCTGACTAGCGCGGTACGTGGCTGTTTACTCGAGAAGACCGTTTTATAACGCCGTAACATTCAAAATAAAACTATGTGTTACATCGACCGCGCAACTCGATTACTGATTAGCTGGAAGCACGAAAAGCATGTGAACCCATAAAGAAAGTCTTTTAGTCCCAGAGAAATACTTTTGATCTGAAGTTCCCCTCGTTGAAGAGAAAAAATTCCGAATGTAGTAAAAAAATCGCGCCTCTCCGAAACGCCCATCGAGCGAGGGTCCGATTGCCCCATCGAATGTACGGCCACCACACCCCCGACCATAGAATAGCCTGTCAACAAGCAAGCCGATGTGTGAAGCTCCATCTTTTTTTCCCCTGCTACACTGCGCAAAAACGCTCTTTCCAGAAAGTAAGCGCAGCGTTGGAATCCTTGATTTCTGGGCTATTGAATGATTACTAGAAGTCTGAGAAAAGAGCTCTGTCTTGTAAGGAAAATGCGTGTTTAAAATATGTAAATTTGCTTTTTGTAACATCGTTATAGGAAGGTTTTTTGAGAAATGGCAACGTCGCTGCGCTAGCAAGAGATTTGAGCTTTTGATTGATTACTGAAACACCTTGGAAAATTTTTTTCCAGCGAATGCGATTGAATATTTATTTGTCGTCTTGTAATGGACAAGCACCGCAAGTAGACCTGAATAATATTAATGTATTTCAGAGAATGGGTCCTTCAGAAGAGCTATACAGGGAGAGGTCGACGTTGGGCCGTGGAGAATGGTATAGATGAGCACAGAATATACGAAATTAGCAAGCTGCGGTCTCAGTACAGGTATGGCTTCTCGTCCTTATGATCCGCATTTTCTTATACACGATATAAGTCTCAAATACCCTTGATTACCACGTGGTCTAAAAACGCACCACGGGTTGCCGCGCTCGGTCTTCACCGCCTGCTGCTGTGTGATAAAGCAATGTAGGGTAGTCAAGCGGTTGAAATTAACTTAGAGATGTGGAGGCTGAAGTTTCCTTTTTAGGAAAATTCTCGAAGACGCTGAATTAGTTGATAGATCAGATGAGTTGGATCAAATTGATTCGCGCCAGCGGCGAATTGATCACGGTGACAGAAAGAAACTTTTCGATATCAAACGAGATGCTAGGTAAATCCATAGTGCTAAGCAGTGTGATCTCAATGCCGAATCAACCAACTTTATTGCTTAGGAACTTGGAAAAAAGTCGAAAATTACTGCGGGCAGACAAGCATTTCGACTCGTTCCTCGACGATACAGAGGAGGATTTTGGTAATTATAAAAATTGATGATCTCAAAAAACAACAGAGCAGTCATTGTATTTCAGAAAAGGAACGGAATCCACTAAAGGCCGACGTTAAGACTGTGGAGTTTTTTCTGAATTATAAACAAAGAGATGTGGACACAATACGTTCTACTCATAATTTGAGTAGGAAAGAGGCAGAAGTACGTGCTATGGATGAGTGGAATTACCTTACTAAACCCTTTGTGGACGCCACGCATCGTTTTCAATGCATGCTTGTCCGCGTCATCTAGACGACCTGCGAAGATTGTTGCGCGTTTCAGTTAAAGTCCGGTTAGTCAGGGTGGTAAGGAAACGTTCTCCTCACTAAATGATGGCATTTATTGAGGAGACTTATCTAAGGATAAGTTAGCCTTCTTGAATATGTCCGATATTTGTCTTTTAGTAGAGCAACTAAGCTCCTCTCGGTAACGGTCAAAATTCATTTCCTTACAAAACTGTTAGACTATAGCTGAAGCGCCCACCGCTAGTCGCTTTTCGTAACCGTCTCAACTACTCAGCCAAAAGTGGCCGCCGTCCGCAGAGGGTTAAAGAGACTCCTACAGCAGTGTTGCCATCTTTTTTCTCAATTCTAGGTCATTAGAGTGATTATCGCTGCTGGTTTGTACCCGCAATATGCTATTCTGGATCCTGCGAATAAGTATCAGGTGGGTTAATTTTGGTTTATTGAGTGCCTTACATGAATGTTTAGTTTTTGGCTCTTGTGGAGAGTTGTGGCCCCATAAATTTTGCAAAGTATTTTCTCGGCTGATTTTTTTGAGCAAGAAATTGCGAAAGACATAGGCTCAGGACTAGGCACAACTGATAGGACCACAACTTTCCATCTGCGTTCACTTTTTTTAAGCATGGGCAAGAGCTGTTCGTGCACACCCGAATGAAGCCGTTCAGCCTAATTCATCCGAATTCCTCAATAGCTCAATATCATGCAGGTAATGTGAATTCGGATAGCACCAGAAATGTGTTTCTTGCCGTCGTACAGCTTTACAGCTTTTCCTTCCAGAAGTACTGGACCCACGTGCTGATAGCGACGGCCGCTCTGTGCATCATCAGATTCCATTCTATGGGTTGTCCTTGGAAACTACGAAGCCTTACATCTGTAATGTGATGCCAATTCCTGCGCCAGCTCTTCTATTATTTGCCAAAAAGGTCGGGCTCTTCCGTCGCTTTGAACTTGCGAAAAGAAATTCAGTCTTCTAATTTGACTCTCCCTCATTTATACGGTTGTCTAAGGTTTCCGCAAATTGTTCCGGTCCTTAATTTGCTTCTTTCAGGTGATATGCGACGACTGGAAATTGATATTAGTAGACGAATTTGTTGAGTATACGTTCAGCTCGACAACCCAGTGTGAACATATTTTGAAGATTGTGGTGGAAATCAGAAAGGAATTGAGTAAAGGTATGTTCCACACTGCATTTCTCGTTAGATCTGGCTCTTGGAGATAGTTTTAATAGTTTTGATCTAACGATTCTGCATTTGTTGTTTTCCTCAAATTAAAGTAAATATTGAGTTTGAACTCCTATTACTTGGAGTTTATAAGGTCGTAGAATGTGTCTGATCGTTGCTGGTCTAGTTTATTTCTGTAGATCAATATCGGTTGTCTATATTGAAATTCTCTGGAAGTTTCTTCGATTCTCTGAGAGTATTTTTGTGCTGCAATACTTTTCCCGAGATTAGAGAAATCATCATGGATATCTCTACTCAAACACGTAACAATTACGATTATAGAACTCTTTATTCAAGCCCTTTTTTGAACAGTGGTATCATTTCATAACGCGTATAATTTCAACGCCCCTCTCATCCCCTTTAGGAGTGATAGTATCATGTCATAATTGTATATTTCAGCGGTATCACAGTGGTATCATGTCAGAATTGTGTATTTCAATGCGCCTCTCATCCTCTTTAGAAGGGAGAGTGATAGCAGAGCAGGAGCCCCGGTAGTGCAAAGGATAGCACACGTCCTCGGAAAGAGAGACGCGGGTTCAGCTCTGACCCGAGGATCAAAGATTTAGCACATCACATCAAATTGTTGCATATAAGCTTATGATTATATTGTTCTGATGCATGCACAGCTGCTTCATCTTCTACAAACTGTTATGGCGAGCGTCATTGTTTATATAGAATACACTTTTGCTGAGAGCGTTTATTCGCTTCTAACACGTTTAGGAGTTCCTATTATGCAGAATTTGTTAGCGTACTTGAGAATTTCTTACTCATTATTTATTTCGTCATGCCTACTTGCGCAAATTTTGAACAGATACAAATTATGCTTATTTTAATTTAAAATTCACATTTTTATAACGGCAGCTTGTCTCTAAGGAGCGTTGAAGGCTGATTAACATTTTATAGTTTTGTGTCGTTTGTTTTACTTCCATTTTTTTTCCTACAGCCCAAGTTGAGCATAAATTTCAAAAACCATCATTAGCTCAAAACTTTGAGAAGAATTGTTCTATAGAAGTTTGTTTCTTTGACAATATCTTTCAGGTGATTAAGTATGCCATATTCCATTTTGACATTATTTTGAGAAAGGTATGAAATGAGTATTTCAGGTCTACAGAAGAAACTGCGTGGTGATGAATATCACGAAGGTGAACTTGTTGCGTTGATTAACCAGTTTACATTTCTTCTTTCAGAAGGCAGTGTGGAAATATCGTGAGTCTTTTGTGCAATATCTGCCTTTTTCATGCTTATCCTGTAGTGTTTTAGACTCTTCAGAGCGATATATTTTGTTTCTTTTTGAAAGGAAAAATACTAATTTATTCAATGAAACTATGGTTTACCAGAGCAATACGGCAGTAGGACGGTTTTATTGATGCTTAAGGAGTTCAAACATTTGAAATATTTGAAGTTTGGACCTCTCAATCGAACATTGTTCCCGGTCTTTTCGATAGATCTTCCTGATGAGTAGATGTTCCCGCGCACAAGAGTGACAGATTTATTGTCTGTGAGGCTAATAAGGAAAAGTTTCATGCTCCACACGTTGAGTTTTCAAACCACCCAAGCAAATTCCTAACTAAAGAGCTCGTGGCATAGTGGTTAGAGGTGCTCTGCTACATACACGTGGTCCATCAATTGATAGTACGAATCCACGCCCAGGGCTCCCCTAGCCTCCCATCCTTCTAGGGTCGGTGATTCGGTATTTGACTTGTCTGAGAGGATAGCAGCATTGACTTGATACATCGGTAGGTCATCGTGACTCGTTGTAAAGGCCACGTATGCATTGAATCGCTTCGAACGATACTTGATGAAGACGAATGCATGGAGCATTCCATGGATTGCGATATCAAAAACTTGAGCCATTATTCTTTTTTCATTTTTTATTGTTCACATCTTTCCATCTCGATACCTAAATGCAGCGTTGATGTTGCAGTCCACCTCTGAAAATCATGTTCAAGTTTAAATTCGTTAAGGAATTCTGAAAGTTCTCCCCATAGTTGAATAGAATGATTGGTTGACATTAAAGACAATTTTTTTGAAGTAGCGCACGAACGTAAAGCTTTTCTTTGTCATCATCGACACTAATTTCTTCAAGGCCGTACGTATCTGTGGTATCTAGCATTCTCTGAGGGTACGAAGTGCTATTTTTGTCTCATTTTTGTTGGTATAAAGGCATTTTTTTTTCAACCCAGTTAGGATAGAAATGGTGTTGCAGCTCTGAATAGCAAAGAAAAGTCATCGTTCAATATTTATATAAGAGAGTTCATTGTTGGGTTATCAGGCACTATGACTGATGAAGCCACGGTGTGTTTTTTAAACTAGAAAATGATTGAAAAATCCAGTATTGAAAAAGATTAATTTGTAAGATAGTCATCGTAATTGTTGTCGTCAGAAAACTGTCGCTTCTCAATGGAAGACTAACTTTGGTCATAATTTCAATGAAACTATATGTGATAATGAACAGTACGTAGTCTAGAATATGGCGTACAATTTCTAAACAGTTTGACTTCTTTAACATTTATGGTACTATTGTATTAGCTCCTAGTTCTGGTAGATGTTTTTGGAGCATTTCAATCTCAATTTAGCGTTGATGTTTGATAATAAATCTGTGTTATACAATGCAATCCAATCAGGAATTTTTTTTCCAGCACTAAACGAATCGTTCATCCACCACGAACTTTGGAAGACGTTGGTTTCTTCACTCCTCAGGGAGATATGGAATTGGATAGAGAAGATGAGGAACTCAGGGAGACTAGTCTGCAAGAGCATTGTATAGATAGTGATGAGGAAGTTACTACAGTAAAATCGGTGAGCAACTAGAAATTCGAGTATTTCATATGAACTCAGGTAATCACTAGTTTCAGGAAACACCAATACGAAAAGCGGACGAATCTCGTCAGGTGAAAGAAGAAGTTCCAGAACACAAACAGCGCACCACTAGTTATTACGAATTGCTAAAAAAGCGATTGGAAAAGAGCGAAAATGTTAGTGAAGACTGCCAACCGGACTTTAAAAAGCTCCGCTCTGAATAATTATGTTTGTAAACCTGATCGCATCTATTGATAACAGCGTATTCTTGTCGCTTATTTGAACCTCATGCATTGATCTCAGTGCATCTCCTCCTCAGTTGTATATTTTTATTATCAATGTTCCTCTTTACTGCACGTGTATTCAATCGACATTTTATCTAACGCGGGTATGTCGAATGAGAATCCATGAGGAACCATTTTCTGCACTCATTTATTTTCATGTTCAGTTACACGCCAACAAGTACCACGTTGATTTTTCTTCTGGCATGCGGCGTACTCGACTCGTTGGCAGGGCGCGCTCGCGTCGCATTGTTGTAGTTTCCTAATGAAATTTGAACTTATAGTCACCGATTGAGGTCCCATTAAATTGAAGATAAAATATGACCGAGAAGACTTCTAAAAAGCTATCAGTCATAGAAGCAATGCCAAGCTACTTAAGGGACAATAAGAGAACGAATGTTGTGAAAAATGAAATTCATGTTCCACGATGTAGTCACGCATTGTAAATCTTTCTTTGAACGCGTTTATGCATTTTGTTGTGAAAAGTTGTTATAAATTGTATGGTTTTAAAAAACATAGAACTCCTGTAGAGTATCGTCCCGTTATTAATCGTAGATGTTATAAAATAAATAAGAATAATTTGATTAGCTCATCAAATTTGTATAAGCATGTTCCCCGTTACAGTAAGCTGAGAGGCGGTGCGGCAATCGGTGCCTGGAAATTCATGCATTTGGTGTCCAACAAGTTGATGATAGACCTTTAGAGACACGTAAATAAAATAAGTCCACTGTGATGGGTGACAACTGCGCTGGAGTTAGCGAAGCGGTAGGCGTTCTGTTCGTCGCACTAATGGTGAGAACTGTGCTATTGCAGTCTCTACTTATCAAGTTCTCAAGCTTTGCATGTGATATATTCTACCAATAATTCATCATTCTAATTGAAGCTGTAGAACATCAATATCTCATCGCACTTTGAACCCTTAATATTCTTTAAATTAGGTGGTGCAAGTCGTAGACTTCCCTGCATAGTAAGAGGTCTTTAAGTGTCAGTGTGTTGCGATATCCACAGTAACACGAGATATCTGAACGTCCGCAGATAAATTTGATCTTCACTTAAACGGTTTCTAACTAAAAGGTAGCTACGGTTATTACTTCAGTTAACGAGATGATTTCATCATCATTAAAACTTTTCACAGGAGTTCTTACTGATGAATGTCTCGTTACAATAAGGCTTATCAAAGATATCCTCTCCGGTGGATAAGCCTGTAGTACGAGGTGTTGATAAAGACTAAAGTTCGGCTAACGTTGCGACGCGTTTCGCGTTCTTCAGGGCCGATGGCGCTAATTCGATGCTGCGCTTGAAGGAGTCGGTTTACAACATACTATAGAGCTCTACGCAGCTGCTGAAGTAACCAACTTCTGCAGTGTAGATGGCTCGAAGAATACAAGTGTGTATTCACCATGATCACGTGATCAGCTAATTAACAAAACGAATAGCTAATTAGCACACGATTCATCCTGTACATAAGAGATCGTCGAGTGAGATTCTTCATTCGTGCGATGCTCAACTGAAGATATTAGACTCTCGCGGAACGAAAGCCAAGTGCCACAATGAGGACGAACGACAGTAAACGAGCACCTCGAATCACTGACTACGAAAAAGACGGAACGCACTGAAGCGTTATTTGAATAAAACTGTCATCAACACAATGTGATAAAGGCTCTGCTAACAGAGAAAATACGATCGACTGATTATGCCGAAGTTGGAAAAACGTCGATTTACAAAAGTTATAGCTTACTGATCAGTTTTTTCTAGGAGAAATTCGTCGATTATTTGCCTGCCTCTGTTACCATGAGATGCTGAGATTCTTAAACAAAGGACAGGCCACTCCAACGAAATGCCCGGGAAAATCCCACTGGTTGAGACCCCACGATCTATTATGCTGCGATACTACGTGTCCGAAGAATGTGCGACAACTAATGTTTTCATTATGCCTGACGATTTATCGTTTTCCATCAGTCGGTTTGATTTTGGCGTCTTCTAGAGGTTTAGGTTTTATTCGGCTAGGTACGATCTCTGAGTCGAAGAAAGAAAGTTTCTTGAATTTTTGGTATTCTTCGAAGTTGAAGCACTACAGCGCTGACCAATCAAAGTGTCGAAAATTACAGCATCTAAATCCACTTCTTTATTAAGTTGATGGTGCTTCCATTAGAAAAAAATTACCGCCTGATGAAGTATATGACGAATTTGAAGAGCTTGCGAAGTTTCTTCCTTATCATTCTCCTTTTAAATGTTTGAACGAAGTTGTTTTCCAAACATTATGCTGCATATTTCGAGCACATCTTCGCTGTTTTGTCGAGGTTTCTAAACGCGTTGTACAGAAGAATTATTTTTTCCTGTCAACTAACCGAATGTCGTGCTTTCGGATGAAGTCTATCTTTTGATTATATCCTAGTAGCTAGAACGGCTTCATGATGGCGTTCTGTATAAATTGGAAGGGTGAAACTTTGTCGCCGTCGGCGTCTCATGCGTTGAATGGGATTTTCTTATCAAATCCTACCACGTTATGAGAGTCAAATGTGTTTCGACGTAATTTCTGTTTAAAAGGGGATTTTTGCCATATAGTACACAAAATCCGCTGCGAAGTTAAAACAAGCACAAGGCAGAACTTATCTTTTCATCAAGCAAAAAGCTCCATGGAGGTTGCTTGACGAATTAAACGTTATGACTACAAAAACAAATGTTGTGACTAGGGTGAAAAGTAGTCTGTTAGATAACAGTTGGATATACGTTGTTCTCCACAACGACGTAGCTTTCTTGTTGAAATATAGGAGATTTCTCGATACATGAGAGTTCCTTAAACTAAAAAAATCTTAGTGCGAGTCTCTCTATGGCATTCCATCATTTCATGAAAATAGCGCCCTCTCAAAACCTCAACTTACCTAATAAATTATTGAATTTCCATTGGAGGACGCTGACAGACAATGCTCACTCAGCAGTGTCAATAGGTGACACACATGTGGACTAAAAGGACTAGATAACAAAAATCGCATGTTAACCGTAAATCGCGCTGCGCGATCACTCAAGGCGACCCGAAAACCGATGACTTCGTGTGTGGAAAAAGAACTTGTTTTCGTTTCTACAGTACTCTGAGAAGGCTTTAGAGAAACCACACTCCCAAAATCGTCAGACTCATGCTACTGAATGGTCACTAAAAGTCCAGTGGATCTAACTGAAATCTCAGCTCTACGAAAAATGTGCCAAAGCATGCCAATTGTGGAATTTGATATTATTTCGCTGCTAAAGCGCTTTGAAAAGGCCAAAACGTCATGGAATATGGAGTCCGACATTGGAGTCGTCGTAACAGATACAGAATGATAACTAAAACTTGGAGAAAAAAAATAAACGCGTTGTACCCGAAGGGTTTAAAACGCTCACGAAGAGCGGAGAACAACCCTTCTAGCTCATATAAGCTATTTAGACAAAGGTCGGCGTTGTTTTTCTGTGCAGTGGCGATGCTGTCCTATGACTGCTTTCCTTTGTTGTGCTAGCAGCGTTTCCAGATTGTCTTAGTGAGCCTCAGAAGTAATCACCTGTGGCTTACGATTAGCAACTGAAGGGCATATGAATTTTAATGATTCGATATGCATGATTTCCAAAGATGAACTAGCCTTTCTTAAGATCGTTACGTTATATTTCGTTCGTGACTCACAAACTGTATCAGCAAAATCGCCATCATCCAGGGGCAGAGGCTTTAAAAAATATCGAATAAAAGATAACATTCCATGATTTTCCTTTTCTTCAGCAAAGTAGTACAACAGAGATCGTATCCGTACATATCGTAAATATAGTGGATACCGAAACAACAGAACGGCTCTGACGAAGGCAAGACTGCCGAAACGTTAGCCACGGATGCGATATCTATTGTACTACTTTGTACAAAAAAAAAAACATATCAAAAACCTCGTGTTTGCTGAAGAAAAGAAAATCAATGAATATCTCAATCAATGCCGGGGTTAATCAAAAGTCGGTCTTGGCAAGTGCTAAAAGATAATATATATTGTTAGTCCCCAGCTGCAAAGAATCTACTGCAGGTACGCTAACAGCCATAATTTCTCTTTGAGAGAGCGTATTGCTTTCTTTAATGCCCCCATCTCTAGCATTGGGGAACGAGTGGCTCTGATGAAGGCGACAGCACCAAAACGGTCCGTAAGCCTCGAATGAAATGTAACAACAACCTCGCACATGGCTAAAAACATTCTTAAAGACCTCATATAGATTGAATGTCTTCATCGAGATGTTGAAAAAACAGTTGATTAGGTGATGAATTTTAGTAAATGCTTAGCTTTCTTCCTGACTAAGCAGCCGAGCTAGCCTGTATCCTTTACTGTGCTGGCTGCTCACGAATCGTTCGTGGTGTTCGGTGCATCTAAACTGGCAGTAGACCGGAGAACATCGTAGAAAAAAGTTAGCGGGCAAATGCAATAGAATATTGTAGCCCACCAGAATTTAGAGCGATTCAAATGATTACACCAAATGTAGTGGCAATTCAGCGGAGAGTGTGGTGTCAAGTTTGATTCCAGAGCCCCATGCACCAAATGCAATGGAGATTCTCCTAGAGAAAGTGATACCGAAAGTTTTGTTCGACTTAATTTGTGATGCGGAACTTAAAGTGGTTGCCTCTGTGTTGAATTTCACGGTTTGGATCAATTTGTTTATCGTTATAACAACAGTACAATAGTAGCAATGCAGGAATATTTAGAAAGATTACAATGAGATAGTATACACGACAGGAACAATCACGAAATCCAGATCAAGCGGAAGCCAAGTCGAATGGTTGGTTTGCTTATACTCATCACATGGCGGACAAGTTCTGAGGTAGCACTAGAGTTAGGTTAACGAAAGACATTCTAGAGCAAGAATAGAGAACTTACATTATACAATCATTATTCATTCGAGTGAAAACGGAAATATCTTAAAAGCAAACGTTTTTCCGCTTGAAATCGGATGTGCACGATTACGTGACAAATCAGGAGTGCAGCTGATGTCCGGACAACAAAAGTGCGTAGATTGAGCTTTCGAATCAGCTAACGAAATACACATGGCAAGGTATATTTGGTTGTTTGCGAACAATATCAAATATATTCCTTCACGAGCTGTTTTTCAATAAGGCGTGGTGACCGTTTAAGTGGCTCATAAAAGCTAAGCTAGTAAGAGTAGATCAATGCAGGCCGATTTTCATCGCTTGAAGGTGACATCAGCAGTTAGTGATACAGAAGTGGCGTAGCACATCACGATAATTGAGGCAGCCAAGGCGCCACTCCCACGCGCAAACTTGCGCCTTCATGGCGTCCACTGTTAAGAATGTATTTGTAGCAATAATATATATAGAGAAACTTAAGCATATTATTGTTTCAAACATACCTCACGCCTACTCTTGAAATCGTCAATCGCAAGTGACGACATTCTCAGCTGTCTTCCAGTTTCTGGTGACTAGGCGCGACGTCATTATTCGTAATTCTTTCTTCAAGGGACTCGAAAATAGACACTGAAACGTGTTGAAGTAACTTCAATAGAGCCTTCATTTCTCTTTTGCTGGGTAAGTTCTGAAACAGAGCCTTAGAACGCGTACAAGGAGGAGCTTGCAAATAGAATCTCAAGTTTCAGACGGTATGATCAAGTTTTGGTGACATATTGTAGAGCGCAGTTTTTTACGGAAAAAAATACCGATACTCAAAAAAATGCCTGAAGAGTGCGCAGGATGAATTAACCCAACTAATACGGTAGTGAACCTGAACTGATAAGGTGGATGATATAGTGGTTTTATGTAAGGGGTAGGATGGAAGCGACGGTAAAAATGAAGTTATGACGCTGCTATTCACTTATATACGTCTTTCAGATGCTTATCATTAGCAACATCAATGTTCATTCATGTTCAAAAGCGTTCAGTTGGAGAATGATCAGAAGCTCACATGTCAAGACAGAGTTCGAGGCAAATAGCGAAGTCGCTATCATTTGTGGATTTGAGAACCATAAACTACATACACGTATTATACCTGACACGTCAACTTCAGGGTTGCCACTCTGACGAACATTCGTCGTGTACAAGTCTCTTCATTGTTGAAAAAAATGATCAAGAATTTCTGAAATTTCCACGGGCGTGAAAAAAAAGATTTTTTTACGAATTGGTGCAAGCAAAGTGTCAGTAACAAGGGCGGCATCCTCCTATCGTAACACAAATCTTGTGAAGGGCTAGGGTTATATTTGTAATGCCCATCATCTCACTGCAGTTGCGAGAATTCCTTCAATTGCTCATTCTGTGAAGGTTACCGTGCGTAACGTCCTCCACTACTTCGACTTTCTCTTTCTGAGAGTATGCTCTCGTATGGGATCTACAAAACATGTAGATCGTGCTCTCCAACTCCAAAAAAGTCCAATACTAAGCAGTTTGCTGCTTAGAGTACCTGGTTGAGAGGGTGAGAAGGTGTTCACTGAACTCGATTTATATAAAACAAGCAGTAGCGAAAGTTCGGCCCTCTTTGTAAACTTTTCGAAGCAGTTCATTTCGTTATAAAAGAAACGCCCTATAAAAGGACTTTAAGACAAAGTGAATGTTTTAGTGCCATCTACATAATGGATGACTGATAGTAAATTATATTCGCATAGAAATGGAACGACAGCTCTAAGTACAATGACCAAGAAGAGCTCCAGAAAAACTGAATCATATTGATGCGATAGAAGTGGTAGAACGCGATGTAGGCAGTCAGCCGAACATTTTACTACCGTTTCTCTGGAGAACATATTAAGGAAAAGATACAATAGCGAAGTCATCATTTGTCTCCACATCGTTTACGCTACAAAGTCATGTGCGCTTACTTAGTGGACAAGAAAAAGAGAATCAGGATGTGTTACTGATTACTCTTTGAAAAAGAGCAGACATGACGCAATAGCTCAGGTGCTCGACGTCGCACACGGGCTCAAGGGTTCAATCTGGGCTAAGCTCACCGAGCTTTCCATCTCTTGGGGGCCTGCAAATCGGTACCAAACCTGTCCAGGGAAACAGACAGCACTGACTCGAAGACCACGGAAAATCTTTGTAAAGACCAGATATGCATTCAATCATCTCAGGCGAAGCCAAAAATTGAAGACAAATGCATGGCACATCCCTCATGGATTGATCAACGCTCCTTTCGACTTTTTTGAGATCTCGTTCAGAAATCCACCATAGTGTGATAGAATGTTTTGAGCTGTTTGGTATAGCAGTCCTAGTTGTAGAGAAGCGTATCGGCTTTTTAGCGAGCCCCATCAGCACCATATGTTTCGACCTTCTCGCAAGCCTCATCACTACCACATACTATTCGGCTGATCGTCTCTGCTATTGCTGTGAATGGCCGCCGAAGAATTTACACCCCGTGTCATGTGAAATGGTCAAGTGATACTGCTTCCCTCGGAGTAATTGGTTGTGGCTTGGCTTACAGCATTTATGGAGTATATATAAACACGTCTCAAGCGATTTTTTTCTGAGACATTGCCAAAAATGAAATGTAATTTTTTTTGATTCGACGATTTCTAGTGATAGAAGGGACGATCAGTCAAATGGCATGTGGTGCTACGGAGGCACGTGAGACAGCCTAAACGAACTCTCATTCGAGAGATGCTATACCAGACCTCTGGACGGCTTAAACGTCCTATCAGACTACATATCTCACAATGTCAGAAGCAGGAAAAGGAAGAAAGTCTTTTCACTGGCTAATGCAAGTGAATGAATATGAGACTGAGGGATAAATCTCATGAACAGGGTTCAACTAGGAGAAATTGAATGGAATAAAATTGGAACGCGCTGTTTATAAAGACTCAGAAAGACACAATCAATCAGCACTCTCTTAGGCATGTGAGTTTTTATAACATACAAAACCATTCTTGCTTTTGGAACAGACCTTCCCTTCAAAACCAGTTCCCAGTCTCGAATAGTGTAGTCACAAATTCCTGCGGACTGTGGCAGACGGGTGTCGTAAGCATTTGAGAGCCAAAACGTAATCAGTCAAGGCGATAACACTAAAACCTTAGAAAAGTGCTTTCTTTTTGAAATCCTTTTTTTGACAGCCTTTTTTGATGGTATGATCTTATGATATACCCAATAATGTAGAGTGTTGTGCAAAAACATTTGCGTCAGCCGGAATTCCAACCCAGATCTCACTCTTTCCGGGAGCTTGTGCTAAACCGTTGCAACGTTGTTTTCGGTGTTTGCGCTTTATTGTGCCAGAGATGAGATTATAGGTATTGCCCTACTACGAATTAGGACGGTGGGAAAGTAATTACGGTTTGTAACTTGAGATGCACCATTTAATATTGAGATAACTCTCAGATAATGGGCTCACATTACAAATTACTCTTTTTTTGTAATAAGTAACGTATTACTTGCTCCTTATCTTACATTGCTTTGAACTATGGAGAAAATTTTTGTTAATGCAAAAGTAAGTGCAGTTTCCATCAAGGGTTCAAAATGGGCATTTACAGCGCATCTGGCCTAAAACTTGCTAGTAAATATATAGTGTAGTGGTCAAAATAATTTTTTGAGGAGACGCATTTCAACAGTGCATCAAGCGCAATTAATTTTGCACCAGCTTCATCGATGGTTATGGAGAAAGCGAGCATAGATGCTGATCTTTTCGTAATTATACGTGATGTCATAAAAAAATCATCATAGACCTCTACGCATTTTAAGCAAGTTACAAAGCATTAATGATTGCGATGAGCACGGTGTGAAACCACAATTATTTGTTTACCATTCTAATATTTCGTTTTCTGGTTTCCGATAGCATTTTGTAAGGTAGCCATTTACAAGGAGTTATAACTGGCTGTATATACACTTGATTTGTATCTGATGCTCTCATAGTAACTTCCCACATTTTTGCTCATAACGCCGTTTTCAGCAGGTTCAAACGTTAGAAGTGAGACCATTATTGTTGAAGAGAATGTACAACGTAGAGAGCGTTTCCGGTGAAAAACAGGGAAGAATACCTATCTTGGAACACTAAGATGTGACGTATACGGGGTTCTTTTTCTATCGATACATTCGATCAGTATTGTCACATATTATATGGGACTACACTTAATTTTCACTAGAGGGTAATTTCTTCGCTCAGTGCTCGCTAAATCCGACTCGAAGCAACAGCGATGACTCACACCGTATAAATGAAAAACTGTGGAAACTCGACTCAAAAGTGCTTTTGTGAAGAACGTAAGGACGCTGATTCACTAACCACGGCAAAGATATGGTCACAATTTCCTCCATGTCAGAAACTCAGCAGGACATCTCATTTTTCACTGTAGCTTCATAAAAAGACATAGGCACCGAAGGTCGCAAACGTTCCACTAAACAGTTGATCAACAACCGTCATGTAAAAAAGGGCATCACTGAGAGAGGGTCTTCATTCGAGGCGTACTTTACTATAGAAGATTGGAGTCGATGCGACAACAAGACCGTTATTGTGAGAGACATCCATCTTGATAAATTAACTCAAATCAAGTATTATCTGTTATACCCTGTTTGTAGCAGAGTTGTTATGTTATAACAATATATCCAAGAATGCCGAGTGATATCCAAGCTTTGAACCTCAACAAGGAGCTGAAATCCGTGTTTCTCTAAACGGAAGTTGCTTGCTACCACTACACCACCGAGGCTGTTGCTATACTATGGTACTTTCTGCGAGGCATATTTACTCATTTATTTCTACTGCTGAAATTTCATTAGTCCCATAATTGTTCCTCACTTTGTTGACGCACTTTTGACGATGTACCTCGTAATATATGGTACGTCAAATTAGGAGAACATGTTTGTATTATGTCAATCCAGCCAATCATCAACTGAATATATATATATATATTTGTTTATTTGTTTATTTATTTAATTATTTATTTATTTATTTACAAGTGAATTTCCAATGGCTATCAACTCAGCTAATTTCATGCTAATTACTAATTAAACCAAAGCCGTTAACGGTTGGTTGCTGACAATTTCAATGCATTACATCTAATAAAGAATGATAGCAGAGCAACGGCATTGGTGGTTCACTCTTAGCAAGCGCCCCTGATAATCGCGAGCTTAATTTTGCTTAAGTTTTCAATTTTGTATATCGTTCAGCATCCTCAAACTCAGAGTAATTTGGCTTTGAAACAGAAGATCACACTGAAATGTTAGCTGGATCTGACATTACACTAAATCTGTGAATACTTTATAATTCTAGGTCTTGATAATTATTAACTTTGATAATACAAGGTATTGTTGTCTCATATGTTTTGCTAATTTTCTATCTTGCAGGCTCAGAACAATTCGAGCTAAGGGGTCCCATAAGATTTTCGTTGACCATTTGAGAGAGAGAGAGAGAGTCTCAAGGGGAAAGTGTCAAACCAGTACTTTTGACAGTATACCTCGTAATTCCTTCATGATTCCTTGGATCACTAATCACTAGACCACTTCGAGACCTATACTATGCATTCTGGACTTTTCGTTTGAGAGACAGAAGACCACTACATTTACATGATTATTGTCAATGCGACTATTATCATATGAACCTAGTTATCCTGCTTGCCAAACTTATAGCATAGTTTTCAAGAAAAAAATCTCGAAAACTCAGTGGTAACGATAATTCTTTAAGAGAGCAATTTTTTAAAAGCACAGACATTTGTGAATACTTATTCACTTGTGTAGCTGCATGGTTCGTTTTCACTCAAAGTACATTGTGAGATATGTAGTCTGATAGGACGTTTAAGCCGTCCAGAGGTCTGGTATAGCATCTCTCGAATGAGAGTTCGTTTAGGCTGCTCCCGTGCCTCCGTAGCACCACATGCCATTTGACTGATCGTCCCTTCTATCACTAGAAATCGTCGAATCAAAAAAAATTACATTTCATTTTTGGCAATGTCTCAGAAAAAAATCGCTTGAGACGTGTTTATATATACTCCATAAATGCTGTAAGCCAAGCCACAACCAATTACTCCGAGGGAAGCAGTATCACTTGACCATTTCACATGACGTGGGGTGTAAATTCTTCGGCGGCCATTCATAGCAATAGCAGAGACGATCAGCCGAATAGTATGTGGTAGTGATGAGGCTTGCGAGAAGGTCGAAACATATGGTGCTGATGGGGCTCGCTAGAAAGCCGATACGTTTCTCTACAACTAGGACTGCTATACCAAACCTGTGAAAAGCTCAAAACATTCTATCACACTGTGGTGGATTTCTGAACGAGATCTCAAAAAAGTCGAAAGGCGCGTTGATCAATCCATGAGGGATATGCCATGCATTTGCCTTTAATTTTTGGCTTCGCCTGAGGTGATTGAATGCATATCTGGTCTCTACAAAAATTTTCCGTGGTCTTCGAGTCAGTGCTGTCTGTCTCCCTAGGACAGGTTTGGTACCGATTTGCAGGCCCCCAAGAGATGGAAAGCTCGGTGAGCTTAGCCCAGATTAAACCCTTGAGTCAGTGAATGGGCATTGTACTGAAAGGTGAGCGTGATCTTAAGAAAACACTCATACGATAGGTATTGTAACTATTGTGTGGTTTTTAGCACTCAATGAATTGCAAAAACCGTGAATAGAGTACTAGCATAGAACTTTTTCAGTTTTATTCTCCCTCATTACATACAATACGAAAAAGTTATCACAGTGGCTTGAAAATACGAAAAATGAAGAGTTCATAAAAGATTATACTTTACGTGCATGCGATGCCAGTCTAATGACGACTCCTGACAGTTTCTTGATTATTGGTGGCACGAGTCAGAAGTTGGTAATTGTATAAATTATGAAAGAGAATTAAGAATCTACTGTTCTGTAGGCAATTTTCACATATATGCTCTTCCTTACCTTCGGCCACTATCTTTCGTCGCGACATTTGTCACTGAACATGCCATTAATCATGGTGCTCTACATCTTACCTAGACATCTTACCTACCTACCTAGACATCTTACCACATCTTACCTTTTTGTGTCTACAGTGATATAGTTATAGAACAGTGATACCTACTCGCAGCAGAAATAAACATTAGACCATTTTGTATCTTGCTTCAAAACTTCTGCTTCATGGCTTCAGTTAATCAGTATTTCTAATGGTGAAAAAACGAAACAAGAAACTTTCAAAGTGTGTTCACATTTCATGCTATACTTTAGTCAAGCATGAGTCGTTTTAGACTAGTTTTGTAATGCATGGAAAATATGAATTGGTGCACGTATGGGAGCCCCAAATAAAGGGAACTCATGAAATCGCCACTTCTACCTAGTCTAAAGCTGGGATTTGAGGATTACCTTATTAGTGGACAATGCAGGTATGGTACGCCAGTGTGCGGCTATTGTGAGAAGTTTCCGTTCTCAAACTGAAATGTAACTTTTGGCGTACTGTTTGCTTGGAAAGTACTCCGCAAAACTAGTATCTTGCTATACACCTTAGCTTACACGTGAATCTTATCGTTTCACGGCGATCTTAAGTCTTCATTGATCTACTGGAACAATTTCGGTGAATTCGAACACTTGAGAAGCGTTTCAAAGTATTCTCTATTACTTTTCCAGTCGAGATATGACGAGTGCATACCTTTTGCTGAACAGTTAAAAATATGTTTTCCAGATGTGGTCACTTGATTATCTGGTCATTTCTTTCTACTAGACGACTGACTTTTTTGAGACAAAAAAAAGCGTAATGATAGCTAACTGTCTTCCGCAATTACAAAATTGCGCCTTTTGAAAGACTCATACCACAAACTAATTTGTACAATTCTCTCAATTTACACATGTTATCTTGATGTTTATCCCACAAACATTGATATCAGCAAGCCATCATGGGAAATTTGGAAATTTTTTACAAACCGGAGCTTTCTCTTGAATTGAAATTATTGTAGGATGGAGTAAATAGCTTGTAAATGTTTTTTAACACTTCGGTAAATGCGTGGTGAATGGGTGTTCGGTGTCTCGTGTCGTGTTACAGAGATAGCTACCGGCGCAACTGGTATTACATGAGCTGCATGGTGAGCCTTCCTTGTAGATTGGAGTGTTGACATTGATATGCCTAAACTTTCATGACAATCAAGCTTTGTCAAAGAGTCGGTATCAGTAAAGGCTTACGAGTCTCCATATTGACAAACAAATAACACGAAAGGTGGAGAAATAGGACATCCATATTTGTCTTTGCCATCGCATACGTTATACGCGCATCCTAGTTTAGTCGTATTAGCATTCGCCATCTGAAAGACTGTTATGAGGTATTCATATTGGAACCATTATTCATATGAAAACTAAAATGAACCAATATGGAACATGGTCTGCCGGCTTATGGGCAGTCAGTAAACTTATTAAGTCACGTATGCCGAGTGCTACATTTTGTAGCACACCGAGCGATGTCGCGTTTCACTCAGTTACTGTAATGGCGGCGTCGCTTCTTCCTTCGAATTTATTTTGGCGCACGTCGCAGCAGAATTAAGAAAATATATCTAGCACTTTGCAATTATGAGGAGACATTATTATCAAAAATGATGAAATATCATTCAAATAGCTTTTAAGAATAATTTTAGCAATCAATGCCCGTTTACCGAAAATTGTGCGTTTCAAGAGAAATCGCACCTTCCAAAACAAACACATTCTTACTGATATATAACACTTGTTCTTTCCCAGTTGTTTGTGTGGCCATTCAATAGCTTGAGAAAACGCCGTTTCTGACACTAACCGTGATTTCCGGAATGACTAAGCTTTACGAACTAAAAAAAGCGATTCGAAGCAAATTTTTTCCTCGTGAAAAGATGGATTATTTTTAGTGAAATAACTCATATGAACGTATTTTCAACGAAAAAAACGCCCAGTTCTACTAAAAATTCCCATTTTCCACTATAAATCTAGTGGAATGCAATCGTAATTTGTGAAGTGTACAGCTTCTTCACTATTAGTATTCATTCGACAGCTCGAAAAGTGGAAATTTTAGTACTGCGCATGGTTTTTGAAAAGACTTCCATAGTGCGTTCCAGGAACGGAATGAAGACTACATTTCGCTCCTGAAGTACGTTGTTTTAACATCACAACAGATTTTCTGGCATTATGTAATAAATTTTCAGTAAAGTTTCATCGTTACAAGGAGATAGATTATTACTAAATGAGCTTTTTTACACGAAAGAACTTCCTTATGTTTTGAAGCTGAAACGGCACGCAAAATCGGTGCACATATTCAGTAACAAGAGTCTTCGAAATGAGTGATGTTCTTAGCTAGAAATAAGTAGATGATGAAAATACTCACATTCGTAGAACGATAGGAACAAATCTGCTCTATAATTCTGACAAGTGTCAGACTGTGAAGTATTGAGGTAACACGTATGCAGCGTGCATCAGCTCTCTTGACAAACCACTCATTTTTTTTCTATTATTCAAACACTATGACAGCTTTTGGGTGATTTACGGAATTAGAAAATGTCAAAACTGGGAGATCTATGTCGCAATATATGGTTTCAGAAATGCGGAATGGTTAAATAATTGATAATTTAATTACTTATTTATTTGTAGCAATTAATAAAGGTGAACTGTTGTTGAGATATGAAACAAAAAATTGATATGATTGAAATATGAACAACGACAAGAAAATAGCCAAGAAATGGTCAAAATCAAATTGATGCACGACTTTTTCGTAATCATTTGGTTTTACTTGAAATCACTTCATTTGACCGCCTATTGCGGTGTTATGATGTTGCAATAAACCCAACGATGTAGAGCGGTGTGCACAAACGTTTGCGCCAGCTGGGACTCGAACCCAGATCTCACTCTTTCCGAGAGTGCGTGCTGAGCCGTTGCACTACCGACACTCGTTTTGCACACCTCTCTTTCTACGCTACAACGCGTTATCTACCAACAGCCAACCGTCTAAGGTCAGGCGTGGGCAGTAACAACGACATTGAATATCGACATTGAATAGTCGAAATTGAATTAAGTGACTGCCCACGTCAGACCGTAGACGGTTGGCTGTTGACAGATAGCGCGTTGTAGCGTAGAAAGAGAGGTGTGCAAAACGAACGTTGGTAGTGCAACGGCTCAGTACGAGCTCCAGGAAAAAGTGAAGACTAGGTTCGAGTCGCAGCTGGATCAAGTGTTTTTGCACACCTCTCTACATCATTGCATTTAGTTTTCGTCCTTGAAAACTCGGGGTTTTAGAGGATTCATTGGCGATATATTCAGGTTGCAGCGAAGAATATCGTTCACGGTTGAGTATGAAAGTATATATATATATATATATATTATTTATTTATTTATTTATATTCATATTTATATCTGAGAAGACGGAAGACCACCGACCCGAGGGTCCAATTTCTTCACGAAAAGTCTAGAAAAAAGGTAAAGTGCTCAACGAATCCCTAGAGAGAGGAGGACCCATTGGGCTACTCTTGCACGCGATAATCAAAAATGGAAGTATCTTTCGTTTCGAGTGTTTTCTCAAGACCATAGCTCAAATTTCAATATGCCAAATAATCATTTTTGAGCCACGTATGACATGTGGTCTGTTGAAATGGGTTATAGAACGCAATACACGTGTTCAGACCTTGCTGTCTCGTCAGTTGGGCAGTTACCCTTAAGTCTTTTGCCAATCCTGTGTGGGTGCTCCAGTCCCTACACTAAGAGTTAGCGACGGCGAATTTTTACACTGTATGTCCGGTGAAACTGTCACTTTAACAGAAGACATGACACGCTTAGCTCAAAAATGATTATTTGACGTATTGAAATTTGAGCTGTGGTCTATACAAAGTGGTCCTAAGAAAGCACTCGAAACGAAAGATATTACATTGAATATACTCGAAAAAAGCAATCGAATGCACAACACTGTGTGTTCGGTGATAATTTCACCGGACATAGAGTGTAAAATGTTTGTCGTCGCTAACTCTTAGTGTGGAGGCAGCCACAGAGAATTGGCAAAAGACGAGAAGGGGTAACTGCCCGACTGACGAGACAGCAAGGTCGATACACGTGTATCGGGCTCTATAAGTCAGCCCATTATGACAGAACACATAACATGCGTGGCTCAAAAATGATTATTTCACATAAAAATGGAACGTGTTGCTGGTCTTTGCTCCAATCACTCGACGGTCAACAGGACGACTGGTAATGCAGGTGATATATATATATATATATATATATATATATGTATATATGAATCCTGTATATATACGCATATATACTTATAGAATGGTATTCGTTTTCATAACAGCTTTTAGCGGTGGTATGATGTTTCAAATATATACCCATTGATGTAGAGCAATGTGCAAAACTTTCGCGCCAGGCGGGAATAGAATCCGCACCTCATTCCTTCCGAGAATGCGTGCTCTATCCGTTACACTACTGATGCCCATTTTACACATCGCTCTTTTCTACGCTTCAGCGCATCTGTCTGCCAGCCGCCAGCCGTCAACGGCCTGGCCCGGGTAGTCGATCTCGACATTAAACCCAGTCACGCTGACAGATGTATATATGTATGCAGGAATATGTATATATATGCAGGAACTACTTATACACATATATATTACATATATACATTTATAGCATATTTATAGGAAGCCCTACAACTCTATAAAATTTAGAGAATGTTTAAAGCCTAAGCGCGCTTGGTGCGCCCGAGCCATACACGCGTGTTTTGGAGGTCTCGCCCTCCTCGTCAGTGACCCACGTCCCACATTAAGCCCAGCACTATAGTAAGGAGGGACGCGTATGTGGTTACGGCACAGTGTACAATACACTGTGCCATCACCACTTCTCAGTCAATGGATCTCGGCTAGTAAAAAAAAATTGATCCATGGCATCGCCTGTTTTTGAAACCTCGCAATAAATAATCAATATAAGTTTCTAAGAATGTTTAAAGCTATACCGGAGATAGGTATACCAGCGTTATACGCTGCCGAGATCCATCGACAGAGAAGTGGTGATGGCACAGTGTTATTGTACACTGTGCCGTAACCACAGACGCCTCCCACCTTGCTACAATGGAGGGCTTAAGGTGAGGCGTGGGCTACTGATGATGGGGCGAGACCTCCGAAACACGCGTGTATAGCCCTGGCGTACCAACCTCGGGTAAGGCTTTAAACATTTTTGAAAATTCTATATTGAATGTTTTTTCGCGAGGTTTTAAGAACAGTCGATGCCATAGATCAACTCTATAAAAGTCCCAACTTACAAAATGGACCAATAAGAATAAATTACTCCGAATTATTGATGGTGTGGCATCGTAAGCAATGTGCATGATCATTTTTGACAAACAGTTCATTGTTTTATGGTTTGTTTTGGGATCTTCCTAAAATAGCTTTACATACTCTTTTCTATCATATTCTTCCTTTTACTGGTCATTAGTCCTTTTAGCGATGTTAAAAGTTTGAACTCAGAATTAAACTACATCGTTGTGAAAATGGCTGCATCTGCCACGTCGATCGCGCCGACTGCCGCGCGAACGAGCAGAGCAATGTCGCTTTCTATCAACGGTTGGCGTCAAAGGATCTAGTTGTCGCTGTTCAACAGTAGCCAAGCATGTCGCCATCTTCCTTACATTCATTTTGTTGATTCCTGACAAAACATTATCACAACCTACCTGGAGAAATGGGATCTTTGCGCTGTCCTTTTGTCTCGGCGTGAGATTGATAAGAGGGCCGTTCCTCTTTGATGTGTTCCACCATCCCGTGATAAGCTGAAGAGTGCAGACTGAACTATCTGTAGTTCTACACCACGCACAAAAAAAATCTCTGCAGAAACAGTTGAGAAGATTTCCTTCCTGCTGGGATCAACAAATCTATTAAAAAGCCAAACCACAGAACTCCTACTCCAACTCACTTGCTCTATTATCGACTCGGTATTATTAACATTTCCAGTGTAGATGGCACTATTGCTGCCAACGTTGGAGAAGTTATGATGACTTTCAAAATGACACGTCTGGGCGATTTCGAGAGCAGATTTCTCTAAGTTGCAGTCGTAAAGCTGAAAAGCCAAAATGACGTTCAGTACCTTCCTAAACGAATGACGTGACCAATGAGTTGAAAAATCTTACCATGACCTTCATATCACTGGCTCGTGGGAAATTTCTACCCGAAAGGCCGTTTTTTTGTGTTCCATTTGCAAGATTAATTCTTAAAAGGAATTTCTGGATAATATTCTAGCAATTATATGTGATTTTAATTGTTTCGTAAACAAAGATGAGCGAGTGCCGAGCAAACCTGAGTTGGTTGTGTTGAACTCTAACTGTAAATCTTAACGATGACGTCATTGCGGTGTCATAACCGCATTCTTCTCTAGGACCTTCAAACAAGACTGATGTTCACAATGGCGCTTGAGGTATGTGAAAAACTCAATGAAAATAAAAATAAAGACAACCTTTGTCGCCACCAAGGTCTTCATTATCTCCATAATCTGGATATTCAGGTTCTTCGTTGCTAATTTCCTGTGAATAACTAAGCTTGAAATCCTGAAACGAGTCATTGGAGGTTGAGCATTAGTATTAGAACAATGTTGCGTGATAAAAGAGTTCGAAACGTACTGCGAAGAGAATGAGAGTGAAGAGGAAGGTGTTCATCATCGAATGATTTTCCACTGGAATGGCTTGCTTTTATACGATCTCGTCTTGCACTTTTACATTGTTTGCAGCTCTGTGCAGTCAATTTTTCGTTCCGGACAATGAAGACATCATAAATTTCGATACAATACCCATATCACAATTCAGATTTGTTCAATCGTTCGTGGACAAGCGCACTTTCATAATGTATAATTTTTGTTATTTTAGAGATTCTTTTTGCTATAATGATAACATATCCGAGACTCACTAGATTGAAGCGAACACAGTGAGGCTAAGAGTCTGAGTTTGTCATGACGACCAAAAATAGCCATGGTAACTTACCATTCCAAAGGCCTCACTTTCAGCGGTGGACGTGGGAGTCTCGCGATGAGGAGTGCCATAACGAACTAAACCACATTTTAGTAAATTAAAAGTTCTGCCTAGCAAATGTCGCTGATGTTCTCAAATTCTTCACTGGATCAGATTATCGAATCCTCTTCGCAAAATGAAAAAGCCGCTAGAATTCAGCAGCAAGCTCCCAAAAATACTATAAACCGGGATTAATCATTAGTCGGCTCATGAGATGATAGTGGTTACCAATGTGACCTTCTTCAGGTGCTCTTCTATGTCCAATTTCCGCGAAATCTCCAATAGTGGCTTCCAGAAACGTGTGCACCTCTCTCAAGAAATTTCCTTGGTCCGTACAGAACGATTCAACTTCGTCTTCCTCATAGGTTGATATTGTGGCGTAAGCAACGAAGATTGTTGCAGTCGGAATTGTTCCATATCATTTTAATCGCACTCGTTCGATACTGTTTGTTAGTTATCCAAATGAATCAATGTTTCACAATTTTCCAACCCTGTGAGTGTTAACAGAATACGCGGTTTGTGTTGCCAAGCTGTAATGTAAAGGAGGACGTTACTTGTTGGAAGCGTAACATCCAAGGCAATTACATTTACTCGCTTTCCATAAGCGCTTTTCAAGCTTTTTAGCTATAATGATATTCAGTCTACAGCCCGCGTATAAGAAAAGACAATCGTATACACCCGTATAAATGCTCGCATGTAAGAAATGGACATGAATCAGACACTACGGCGCAACAGAGGCATGAAATCCGACTTTTGATCTAGTTTACGGCTTGGAGTGAATGGAATTTTGGCCCACTCTTTTTTTTCTTGCTTGGGAATTAGGTTATTCCGTCGTTTATTATCAGAGATAAATCTCATAGTGAGGAAATTGTATGTATCTTATTAGAAAAGTAGAGAACAAAATAAAAAAAGCATGGCTGGTTAAGGGTGCAGTACGAAATAATATTTAGACGACGAAGTACAGGGTATAAAGAAACTAGGATAAAGTAAAAGAATTCTTGGAACCCACAAGTTTTGTGATCTCAGAGGCAATTTTTTTGGAAAGTGTAGTAGTAAAAAAGGCCCATTGATATATTAGGATGGATGTTAATATATAAGTCATCTTTAAGAATGATTATCAGGGTAGGAATGCCGAGGCACTTCAAACAGGCCATACCGTCTGAAAGCTACCAACAACTTAACTCTATTTCATTTACAATAGCTTGGTGGAACAGCACAAAATACTCAACTCAACCATTACATCGCATGTTGATAAAATGTAATCACGCGAAATGTTTTTGTGAGGAAAAATGGTGTGATAGATTGATGATTTTTTTTTGTCACCGGAATCATAGAGTACAGGAAAACTTTCCATTTGAATAACAACACGCTGAATGACAATGGTATGTATTCATCTGGTGTTTTCCAATGGAACCAAATGCTTTATACTATTGTGTAAAAAAGTTGAGCTCAATGTTTTCATCGTGAAGAGCGCAGCGTGTTTTCGTTGAATTAAAAATTGCGCCAAAAGTTCTTCTAATAGCGCTCTCGTACCAAAATGTTTACTTGAGCTGGCAAACCCCAAAGCTTTGGGTAGAACAAGGACGCGGTGCTTGCCTCGTCTTTTCACTTTCGTGCCGGGGCTACGTAGTGCCGAGTGGTTAGTGAAGCCGATCCTTGGGAAAAATCTGCTGGTTCGATCCGCTGCAAGCAGATTTGACGTGGATTACCATTGCAAGTTCTTCCATAGGTGTAATTTTTGTAGCAAAGAATGTTGTGGTTAACATTTCGCTAGTTTTTGATACGAAACATAGATCCATAGGGTGATAATGCATACATATCAAATTTTTCTGGAACTTTCTCAACGATGTTGTAGAAGTCGGTGGTGCAACGGTTAGCATACGCTCCCGGAAAGAGTGAGATCTGGGTTCGAATCCCGGTTGACGCAAATGTTTTTGCATAGCACTCCACATTATTGGGTATATTACACGATCTGACACATCCTGACACGCAGCATCTAACCACCGATCTAACAGCCGAAGTCCATCGACTGAAAAGTGGTGATGGACCACTGTCATTGTACACTATGCCATCACCACATACGCCTCACTCCTTGCTACAATGCAGGGCTTAATGTGGGGCGTGGGTCACTGACGAGGAGGCCGAAACCTCCGAAACACCGATGTATGGCCCTGGCGTACCAACCTCGTTTAGGCTTTAGACATTCTTTTTTGGAACTATTTAGACACATTGTTATACAACATAGATATAATCTTGACGTCAGCAAAATCACGATTAGAATAAACGGGTCTATCAAGAACTGGGTTTTGCCGCCTTTCAGTTAACCCTTTGTGGACCATGAGAATCCTTTTGATGCTCACCGCGCCACGTTAAATCTCAGTCAGCTACTATTACGACGGCTTCGCGTCTTGTGGGAAAACAGGCAGACAACCAGACATGCAGACGCCAGACGCCGTTCGCGCTGACTGCCGCGTAGGCGACGGCGCAACGCTGCCTGCCTATCAGCGCTGCTCCTCGAAGGGTTAATGTTCCGTCACGATTTACAAATGACCAGAGTGCAGAGCTCTCGACGTTGATCAA